>VZTN01025526.1:351813-382171 GCA_013400515.1 Erpornis zantholeuca | reverse complement strand
CGGGGCGGGGGGGGCGGCGGCCTGTCCTGAACCCGAGCAGCCCCTGCGGGAGGCGAGAGCTCCCGGCCGTGCTGGCGGTGCCCCAGCGCCATGGGAGCCGGGACGTGCGCTGGGCCTGTGCCCGCCTGCGGAGCGGGATGCGGGCGAGGGTTAAGTGCACCCTGAGAACAACAGCTGCCCTTCTCTCTGCTTCTGCTTGCCCTAAACATCAGCAGACAAACCCATTCCTCACCCCTTTCCCGTGTTCTCTGCTAAGAGAAGAACTGCCCCTACTGCCAAGATGTCTTTGTGTACAAAACAAGGTTTGTTTTGATCTCCGTTGTCCTTTCAGCCTGCCTCCAAAAAAATAAAACTAGAAATAAATAGAGTGTTGGAACTGAAAACCCAATCCAGTGTTTCATTTCAGATTCTACAGGTATGCATACAGTGCAAATAATCAAAATCAATACACAGATTCCTTGCTAGTTTATGATGACTAATGCCTGGAAGGGACCTCATGGGGTTCAGCCAGGGGAACACTGCAGTTTCCCACACGATGTTATTGGATGCTCCCTCAGGCTGTTGCAGTTTTTTTCCCAGTTCTGGATTTCTGATTTATACAAGACCATAACAGGGCTGGCATAACTGGTCTTAGGTAGCCTTTTGCAAAAACCAGGTTATTTGTGATTATTTAGCATTTCTGAAGTTGTTTTTTCTGTGAAAGCTGTTGAAGAGATGGATGACTCTAGACTGTGCAACTGAGCATACAATAGTTTGGTGCTAAGGGGAAGAAAAGTTTAAATCCTCATATCTTTTTTCCAGTCGCTGAGGCTGATAGCAAAGCTGGAAGCTCTAAGGAATGTCATGGGAAAGAACATGGAGTTCTAGTGTATCACCAGAAACCTTCTGAAGGTAAAAAGTGATAGGGGGTACCTGGAAAACAAGATTCTGAGATGGTAACTGCTCCTTGGGATATGATGGACTGAGTACTCACTTTCTTTTGATTCAAAATGTACACATTTTTTATGGTAGGGATGGTAGGAAAAACCAGTAAACTTTCTTCTAAGTCTCTGTGGAGTGAGAGAAGCCAGTTGATGGAAAAGAGTAAGAGAAAATTAAGGAAGGGTTCCTGAAATTGTTCAGAGCCCACTGATGCTAAAGTTAGGAAATAGGCTCCAAAAGTGTATAGATGCGATGTCTATTGCAGGAAGTGTTACTTAAGTTACTTTTGTGTGTGTGTGTGTATAAGATAAAGAAAATGGTGTTGGACATTTGGAGAACAAAGCTACTTCCAAGGGACTACCATGCTTTAAAAATGGGGGAAAACGGCAACAACAAAACAAAACAAGGGAAGGAGAACCACCAACCTGTGCTTGTGTCCCTGCCTCCAATGTGGTGTTAAAAGAAGAGGAGCCTCACACCACTTCTGCATAAACAGCTTGTGTATTTCTACATTGCCTCCTAGATTCCTCCTTTTCCTTCCTCCCCACTGGTGTCCACTTGCAGACTCTGCTTTTTGTTCATCTCATCTCAACCTCTTCTAGTTTACCCCAGCCCACTTTTATGGCTCCCACCCAATCTACTCCTCAAGTCTTTTGATTCAAATTTCTTTTTACTTGGGTTTCCTAATACTTACATACAGCTCTCTGCCTTAGCATTTGAGATCCAGTTGTTGCCCTGTCCACTCTCTCCCTGCTCCCACTCTCGGATAGGTGCACATGTGCATCCGTCCTTATCTCCCAGAGCCACCTTGCTGTAGATAATCCTTGCCTGCAGATCCCTGGCCTTGCCAGATCTACTACCAAGGCTCCTTCTCCAGCAGGGCTTTCAAAAACCTGTGTGTGAGCTGTGCTTAACTAAGATCTACCCAAAGGGAGCCACAAGAGGAGAAATACTAGCATGTTTATGGAAAACTCATGATAGTGCTACCCAGCAATGCCTACTTCTAGACAAAATGCAGAACATGGATTTTTCAAAAGTACTGAGTGCTCCATAGTGCGGACTGCCAAATGGCTGTCCAAATGATGCCTTAAATGGCTACCTAGAAACAGAGATTAGACAGGAATAAAGGAATAAAGGAGGGATTTATTTTAAAGGTCTTCAGATGTACACTCTGGGCTCCAGAGGCTCCTGCCTCCGTCGATCCCAAAATGGATGACAGGTCACGAGTTCTTCCCACTTTGATATCAGCATCAATTCACCAACCAGAACCCAGCCAATGATGGAATTTCCCCAAGCTTTCCCCCCCTCTCTAAGATGATGGTTTACAGTTTTTGGCCTAGGACAGTCTGGGTGTCCTTGGAGAGCAAGCTAGAGAGGCTTTGTTATGTCTATCTTAGCATGAGAGAACAGCACTTAACAAGCTACAGGAAACTTCAGAGTTACATTAGTGGTACAGGATTTGAAAAAATATAAAAGTTAAAATGTAAGGCATCACAAAATCAAAACCAAACAGCAATATCCTCTTGGAAAATGGTGTTTGTGTGTGAATGTACATACTGCCCACGCAGCACCTGTCGTGAGTTGTACCTGCCATGTACAGCACATAAACAAAAGGCCCAGTACAGATGCATGGGATTTAGCAAAGCTTGAGCTACAGCTCCTCACTTGTAGGCAGCAAATCTGCAGCAAGGAGAAATCACAGGGAGCAGAGCAATGTCAGGCAGCATCTTAGGGATCATTGTCCCACATACTGAGGAACAGTGAAGGGGGATGAGGGAGACACCAGCGGCCGGGCTTGTTGAATACTGCTGAACCAGTAGATGAGCTGAACCACCACGTATTTTGAGGACATTCCCAGGACACTACGTCGCTTCCAGGAAAGAAAAGCGACTTTACAGCTCCTCTGGGAGACAGAGCAGCACGGGAGCGGAGACTTTGGCCTCCTGCCAAAGTAAACCCAACGAGGCCATGAGGCTAATTTGAGGATCTATTTCAGCTGCCCGCCTCGCTGCAGGCTCAAAGCACACTCTGTGAAAGTTGTTCAAGGACAGGTTTTATTTCAACAAGGGGTTTTGTTTCAACAACGCAGCCCTCGGTGTTTGTGAGGGGGAAGATGGAGGCGACGCAAGGCTCTCTGGGAGCTGTAGTCCTGGGCGGGCGCGGGGCCGGGGCAGCGGCGTCGGGGTCCCCAAAGAGGAGAATTCCCTGCTCGATCCTTCCTGGGCAGCGCGCTGGGGAACACTGAGGCTTGGGCTGTCCGGGGAAGAGGGGTGCCCGCGGCCTGCCCACTATCTGCTCTGTGCGGAGCCTTCACTGCCACGGTGCGTGTAACCTCAATTGTACCCCCACGTCTGCTGTTGCCGGGCTTCTCTCAGTACGTCCGCAGGCAAACAGAGAGGTGATGGCACCCTACAGACATACCCAGTTAGTCTGGCAGAATGCAATATGCATAGCGTTAGTTGCTGTTGTTTGAATCTGCCCTGCTTTTCAGTTTTTCTCCTGGGATGGATGTTCGTGTGCTAGGAGTGTATTTACCTGGCTCACCTGGATCGGTGCGGTGCTGAAGGGGAAGGCACGTCAGCCCAGCGCAGTGGAGACAAGGGGTGTTTACACTGTCATCCCCGTCAGTCTTCGGTTATACCTAAGCAATCAATATTTTTTTTTAGCACTGCAATGAGTTCTTTAAAAACCCTCCTTTATTTTTTTCAGGCTGGAAACGGCAAGCAAAACTTTTAAGCATTCAGAGGATATTTCGGCTTTATGAGGCTCTTATCACATTGGCCACATCAGAATCTCTTAAAACTGTATAACTTTCGTCCTAAACTTTTATTCAACAGCCATTGCCTGCATCTTCTCTTCTCTTCTCTTCTCTTCTCTTCTCTTCTCTTCTCTTCTCTTCTCTTCTCTTCTCTTCTCTTCTCTTCTCTTCTCTTCTCTTTGTTAGAAAGCAAAATTATTTATTTTGGCATTGATCAGGGCAAGAGAGTATGTTATTTTTTGCAGAGTGACATCCTTTTTTTGCACACTCGTTTTAAAAAAGTAATTATAACCAGGAGTTTTAGTATTAGGATCATGGAAATTTCCCCATTAATATTACAGAACACTCAGAGGAAGCAGAGGACATCTACAATAAGCAGGAGGAGGAGGCAGCTAGAGTCAAAGCACAGCTCACGAGAAAGACAACATCCTTTAAAAATATTGTATTGCATAAAAATCTTGCTGTATTGCAGTGCAGAGAATACAACTTCAGTGAGTGTCTGCACATTTAATGAAATAATAACCCACTTGTCCTCTCCCTGAAGTTAATAAAAAATTAGCTTAACACCCACATAATGCTATCCTTGATTCTTTGAGGTAATCCTCAAAAAGCTCAAATGGTGAATGTTTAATAAGGGGAACATACTTCGCCAGGATTTCTAAACTATATATAGAGATATATAGAAATATTAAACCATTTGCCTAATTTTATTAGGGCAAACCCTGTGGCTTAACTATTTGCTTGATTTTATTAAGGCAAATGCTGTTGCTTTCAAATCTCCTAAAGTTAACCCCTGGTGTTTACACTCATTTTGCTGTTTACATTGGCTTCATGAAACTTCAATGTAAACAGAGAAAAAGAAGTAAGGATCCTTCCCATGAAACAGCTCAAGAAAGAAATCCTGATGTCACTTAAATGAAGCATGCTTCCTGTTTCAACATAATTAAATTCTGAGATCTTAAAAATAAAAACAAAGAGAAGGAAAAAACCACCCTAATTCACTGTAAAGCTACAGACATCTCCGAGATAAAAAGGGCTATAGATGGTGAGATTATTGTTACTTATAAAGGACATTCCTCCTGATGTTCTTATTTGGGTGTCTGTTTCAAACAGAGAAGTTTCAGCCAAAGCAATTGTTTCTAGGGTCAAAAACTGACATTTGTTCTGCACAAATAAAAAAAATCTTTCCTGATTCTAAGGCCCTCAAGGGTTTCAGCAGGATCACAAAATCACAGAATATGCTGAGTTGGAAGGGACCGACAAGGATCATTGAATCTATCTCCTGGCCCTTCAGAGCTGAAAGTATTGTCCAAATGATGGTGACCTTAGTGTCACAGGTGCCTTCTGCTTACCTTGTGAAGGTAAGACCAGTCTCTTGCAGCTGGACTATGTTTATAACACCAAATAAAATGAGTGAAGGCACTTAGCTTTTTGGCCAGATCCATTTTACTAAGCAATTGTTCCCTTTTCATGTACCTAAGACACAATCATTGTGCTACTTTTTGTTGGTTCTTTCTTTCCCTGAAAAAAAGAGGGCTATTTTCATAATATGAAGCTGAGAACATGTCATATGCCCTGGAGAGTCTGAAGGCAGTGAAAAAAAGATGATGCTGGGCACAGGAGAAGGGAAAAGGGAGGTTGGTTGGCATTTGCCTGGTGCATGCTGCCTGCTGGAATGGGCTGCACACTCACCATCTCCTGTCTGGATTCTGTCTGGGACAGTGCGAGCTGACATGAACCAAACCTTTTGGAGGACACATGCTTGCAGTTAAGCATAATGGGCAATTAGCAGTCCAGTGCTTAAGCTCGTTTTCAAGCCCTGCTTTTTGTAGTGCTGTGGTCGTAGCTTTAGAGTCCTTTGGGCAAAAAAACATGCCACATTATATTGCATGTGACTGGTAGAGATGTCTTTAATATTAGAAGGTCTCAGGCCAGGGTTCCTTGAAGAAGCTTAAGAAGTTTCTGCTGCTGGCTGTTGTCCCCCTCCACCACCAGCTGTCCTGGAATGCCTGTGTGTGCAGTGAGGAGCCCGGCTGGAATACAGGCTGAGCAAATGAAGCTATAGCAAAGTTGAGCAGAAGCTTGGGCTGGAGTACAAAAAACATATAGTTAAAAATATTCTTAGAAACTAATCAAGATTTAAATCACTCCAGGTAGAGTTATTACAAAATACACATTACATTTCACTTCAGTATTTTTGCCTTGGTTCCTGTCTTGTGAAATAACAACAATACTTCAAGCTAGCAGAGAGGTAAAGCTAAAACTTTCCCACTTTTCTGGTTTAAACAGACTATGAAGCAGTCATGCAGTGTGAAATGGTTCTGGCATCAAGGCATGGGGCCTGCAGGCATCCAGGCAGCAGGCTGTACAATCTTCAGGCCTTCAGTTGTATTTCCAGTTTTTCCTTCAGATTTGCCCTTTCCTGGCCCAAGACTTTTAGGAGAAAACATACTGAACACACTTATCCTGAGAGAGGCTTGACCATAGTAGCAGAGTGGGGTCAATGAAGCTGTAGAAGTACTTGAAAAAAAGGATGAAATACTCATAATCACAATCAATTCAAAGGGTGTTTATTGAGGCTTTAAAAATGCTTATCCCCATCTACATAGAATAAATACAAGGAAAATAGACAAAATTTTGCTGGTTTCCTTCAGGGTCTGTCATTATTTTATGTTGCTGTGGAGGGCAAAAGTTGTAGGGGAAGAGGTAGAAATACATATCATGAAAATGGTATTTATACAGACCATATAGCATGGAAATTATTTGTCTGTAGTAGAAAACATACTCTGGGCATTAGGATTGTGCATGCTTTTCATGGGAAAGAAATGTCTCTCTTGGAATGCAAACCTCCCTCATTCCTGGCCTTCGCACTGTGACATCGTAAATAATTCAGCAAGCTGCTGCCCCAAAGTCAGGAGCTTGGAAGGGAAGAAAAAGATACAGACCTTATGTGTGCCTTGGTGACCAGAGAAGTGCTGAGCAAGGCGGGGTGTGTAAGACAGCATGTGCAGTTCAAGTCGGGAGGGAACAGCTGGGGCCAATGCAGGAGGGTTAGGTGGGTGTTGTGTGGCTAATCAGATGCTGCCAGTGCCCAGAGGGAGCAGAGGGCACCCCAGTGCCCCAAGACTGAGGGCAGAAGAAGCTGCTTTCTGGATCTGTGGAGTGCGGACAGGCTGTGCAGGAGCATGCATCCCCCAGCTGTCAGACTGAGTCACCCAGGCTCTCAGGAATGCAGCCTTAGAAGTCAGCCCTTCCCATTCTACAGTGCCATAGCACAGAAGAGTTTTTTGCTTTCTTCTTCTCTGTAAAGCCACTCCCTGGGTTTTGATGCTTGTGTTGCTCTAGAGTCCCTTGTAGTTGCAGGCAGTTCCTTGATGTGGTCTGCAGAACAGTCCTTAAGTTCAGGCAGTTGCACCGGCTGAAGTGAAATTCTTACTTTTGGAGGGGGCTTTGGGATGCACACATAGCTTGTTTTTCTCTTTAATGTAACCTCTGTAACCCTAATAGTCCTGCTCTTTACCACCCCCATTTTCTAGTATCACTTGTGATCCCCCACAACCATTTGGTTTTTCTGAAGTGTTTTTCTCACCCACTTTCGGTTTTCGTAGGGTGGGGAGAGATGAACTGACACTTTGTTCTATAATGAAATGGGCTGATATCTCCTGGCATGGAAGATCAGTGCCAAAATTTGCATCTGCTTTTTCACCTAAGCCTTTTTTCATACCCATTCAATTTTCAAAAAAAAAAGTAGCTTGAGAGCACCTCCCTGAAGGTTTCTAGCAGTGCTCAGGAAAGACTCCCAACAAAAGAAACTTGCCCATGCCACAACTTCTGGTCTCCTCTTGTAGCCTTCAGCTCCTCACACTTTCCACTCACTTGCTGGAGTGTGTGTTCCCAGTAATGTTCTTTGGATGTAGAGGTTTTTCCATGAGTCAGAAAGGGAAGGGTGAGAATATGCATGCGGTCAAGATTTTTCCTTATGTTGGTGTAAGAGTATCAACTGGCAGTTAAATGAAAATAAATGGTGGTTGATAAAAAAAAGCCCAACCAACCAACCAACCAACCAACCAACCAACCAACCAACCAAAAACTGACTGGCCCTTCAGAGCTCCATCCACCTGTGCCTGAAAGTATTGTCCAAATGATGGTGACCTTAGTGTCACAGGTGCCTTCTGCACCTTATTCAAAGAGGTGCACTTATTCAAAGAGGCAGAAAAGTTGTTGTGAAGTACAGGTAAGCAAATTACACCTTCCCCTCTTGATCTATGAAATTACCTTTTCCAAAGAAAGGCATGCCCTCGTGCTGCCAAACATACTGCATAGTTTCAACCGATGTGCTGGTACAGTAAAGTCTTTCTTTTGATATGCCCATTCTTTTGCAAAGCTCTATTCTTCATGGTCACCTTATTCCAAAGTATAAAGAAGGGGAGAGGCTTTAAAAAAGAAATACCTGAGATAACAAGATACAAAGTGGTGTGTTATTCTGCAAGATCACTCAGTCAACACCTTCTGTTCCTCCCTTTGCTTCTTTACCTGTTTGTTGAACGAGTCAGACAAAGCAGAGTTTCAGAAGTCGAAGTACAGAGAGATATTGAAATATGACAGCATTCTTGAAAGGTTTAGCTGTTTCTCATACAACAGGACGTGGACTACACTTGTGGAAGATCAATGTAAAAAGTTACCAAGGTCACCTTTGGAAGACCCAAATAACAAGCCTGCAATAATGAAGATGTATTTCCTTGAAGGACTCTTAACAATTTTTCATTTGATGTGACAAGGGCACTTATGAATTATTTCTAAATGAACTGACAAGGAAAAATCTATATGGGGGAAATAGTTTCTTAACTTTACCTACTTTTCATTACTTTTACTCTTTTCATTAAGGAAGATAAGGTGGAGATAAGGCAAATTTTACAACTTTAAATTAACATTTTCATGTGTTTATAATCTGCCCAGTAGTTGAATATTTTCAATGCTATTTTTGGACCCCTATGCTTTTAAGTGATTTTTTCTTTTCATAATTCATATAAGTGTTTTAGGCATCTCTTAAATTATTTAGACCCTGAACATAAATTTCCATGATTAAAACATTTTTGGGATATGTATTTCCTTTACTTCCTTGCTTAGATAAACTCCGAAGTTACTTTACTAAACTAAACTGTAACTTTACTAAACTAAACTTTACTAAACTGTAACTAAACTAACTTTAGCCATTTACTTGGCATGCAGTTTCTTTGGAACAGAATGCCATTTTTCTGAGTGTGCAAAAAGAAAATTCTCCCTGAAACAATGAAGCCCTCCGTGGTCTCCCTGCATGACACATACTTGCAAAAGAGTACTTTAGTTTAGAGTGGCAGTCCTGGTTTCATGGGAAATAGCCATGAATGGCCTCTGCTATCCTCAGAGTGAGGATCTGACTGATGGCTCTTAAGAAAAATAAGTATAGAAAAGAGTGTAGTTCTGTAAGCAGTTATGTGTCTTCCCAGATTTTCTTCCTCTCTTCCCAAGCTGAGACAAATTATTGTGGACAGACAATAGCCCTGTCTACAGTTGTAAAATGAAGGATATTTGGCATGAGGTAGAGGTCAGAGGTGGGCTTATGAGTCAAGGACTAGGAGTGGTGAGCAGCAGATGGTGTGGGAAAGAATTTGAGAAGCCAAATTGTTCTCTGCAAATTGTGGTGTGAAATCCCATCGTCTCAGTCCTTCCTTTGCTTCCAAGCTCTGAGTGACTTGGAAACCAGTTCAGAAATAAAGTGTACAAGTTACCCATCCCTTCTTCCCACTCAGTCCATCCTAATTAATTTATAAGAAAGGCTACACAAACCAGTCTGAAAAAGAGAATGGAAAAATAAAGCTTTTGTTTTCCCCCCTCTCTCATTGCCAGAGATTTTCTCCCATTTCTTAGAATACCACCCAACATTCAATTCACAAAGTTGTTCACAATGAGCTTTCTTCAGGCTTCCCTTAAAATTGTTTCACTGTGTATAAATACTGCTGTGAAAAGTCACTAAATGATGAAGACTGAATGCACAGACCAGTGGCTGGGTCCTTCCTCCAGGAGGCAGGACCTGGACCTGCCCCTGTTCCAGGCAATGTTTATTCAGAGAGACTGAAAAGTCAAGAGTTAAAATTGTCACTCTGGCCTAATCCAGCAGCTGGTGTCTGCAGCAATTCCTCAGATGTGGGAAAAGGTGGATTTAGATATCTAAGGTAGAGAAACTGCCATAGCCTGGTCTAGCCCACCTCCAGGGAATTCTCTTCAATGAATTGAAAGTAACAACTCTTTTCCTCTGATAGTTCTGTGATTTTTTTTCCCTAATCAAACCTATCTAATACCTAATATTTAAACTGTTTTCCCAGTTAACATGAGTTTTTAATTTTTTTCTTTCGTTCAGTTTTAGACATAAGATTTATTATTTAAAATCTAGTAGTGTAAAAGTTCTCACATTTATACTCACAAAAATGTGTTTTATTAGTATAACTGAGGGTATAGTTTATGTTAATTTAAAGCAATTCCTTCCTCTTCTTGATTACTCAGACTGCTGTCACTGTTACATAAAGAATTTAAAATGTAGTTTTATATTCTTTCAAGCCTTGATTAATTCCTTTTTCACCATATTTATTTTGTGCTAAGTGAATGTGTCTTTGTTCTTTTTTTGTCTTTTCTGCCTTCTGGTATTACTCTGTGTGCTCTGGACTAACCAGCCATTCCCAGGGAAGAATGGTTCGGCTAAAGAACACACAGTGCCATTTATTTATTTTACCATTATCAAATGCTCTGCTGCCGAGCCCCTTCTTGTGCAGGGAAGCAGGGCCTGATGGATAACTACCTAAACAGAGGTAATGCACCCTGGAAAGAGGAAGAAGGAAGGCTTCTCAGATGGTGGGCTTGCCTGTGTTCTTTGGTTGTTTTGCTGGAGGCTGAAAATTCAGCAAAACACATGATTAGCCCATGTTTGAAATTCCGTGTTTTGTTGGAAATTAGGCACAAGCTGAATTCTGTTCCTATTCAGCAAAGAGTATTAACACATGCTGAAATATCAGTAGCTACTTTAGTGTGACAACACTGAAGGTTCCTGCTTTATCCTATCCAAAGTCGAGAGGTGAACATCATCCCTGTTTTATGTACAGCATGGTTTCAGACCCTCTTGGGCTCTTGAGGGCAGAAGAACAGACTTGAGGGTGATTCCCCAACTATAGGGGGGACAGGACATTAAAAGACAAGTTAATGTCCTAATTAAATCAATCACAAGTAGTTTACCCCTTCAACAAAGCTATATTTGGTAGATACCATACTACGAAGGGGCGAAAGGGGAATTACAATGAGTATGCAGTTGGAAGCTGCTTTGAGAGCCCAACGCCAGGATGAAACTTGTCAGGAACAGTGGGCCCAAGTCTGGAGAAAATGTGAAGATCCTTAATAATGATCTGCTTGACAGCTACTAGGAAAAAAGAAATAGATGAGATATCTTGGAGTCAGCTATCAAGAGTGTAAGATGTGCTATGCTTATTTTCTTTGCATGGACCAGTTAAGAATGACTAAAGGTAGGTGACTGGCAAACCAGAGGCCTTCAAGTCCCAGGGGAGCAGAGGCCCTAAGCCCTGGTCCAGCTCTGCTCTTGTGATGCCCAGCATCTCAGTGCTCAGGGGTCCTGGGGAGGCCTGTGGGATTCATCTTCATCAAGCATCAGATGAGGCTGTTTTGGGAGTTCATGACAAAACCTACAAATCCAGGAGAGCTGGTGCTGGCTGAAATCTTTTTGGTGGGCAGTGGGCAGATGAGTCTTGGGGTCTTCTCAGATTGCGCATAACATAGGAGGAGAGCTGAGAAAGGTTGAATAAGCCATGAAGTGGATCATTCCAACAGCCTAGAAGATTGTTCTTTCCAGTACTGAATTTGGAAAGATGGGATGTTGGGATTATAGAGAAGCTACTTGGAATAAATGCCTCATTTTTATCCAATATTAATACAGCATTTGGCATCCAAAGTATGATATTTTGCACATAGATTTCCGTGTAAACTAAATCACTACATTACACTGTTGTTTTCTATATTTCTACTTATTTATTTATTAAAGGAAAGTGTTTATGTCAGACTACTCTTGTAATGTCCAAACTTTTTTGGATCTTGTATACTAAGAATAGCCTTGGCTACTGAAAGTGGCATCGATTTATATTTCATACTTATCTGAAAATACCAAGGACTAGAAAACATTTCTGAGAAAGCTTTAAATATATTTTGAAAAGGAAAAACAAGAAAACTCATTTATGGCTATAGAGGATCATATAGACAGAGCATAATACATAAGAAACATATGGTCTAGATAAAGAATATGAACTTAAAAATGAAAACTGAAAGACATTTTACTGATTGAGTTCCAGAAAAACTAATAGATGTGAAAAGACATGGCTATTTAAAGGCTGAAAAAGGAATTCAAATACTCTTATATTCTGACTATATTTCAGTGAGTAAACAAATGCAGTCCTTACTCCACAGTAATGTAATCCATCATTCCGATGCCAAACACAGTCTGAGGTAAGAAGATGCTTCATCTGATGTTTTATGGCCATCTCCCACACTTTAACGATATTTTGAAGTGAAATCTAAGTGTGGGCAAGGTACAAAAGGATATAGAGACTCTTTCCAATTTAAAAGACACTATGAATTGTTATAATTTATTTCCAGGGAGGTACTGAAGCCCATTGCTCTCCTACCAGGCCAGCTGAGGGTACTGCAATCTCTCACCCTGCTGGGGATGCTGTCACTGTGACAATGCGGCACTACCTGGCCCTCCCAGCAATTGGCTGCTGCCGAGCCCCTTCTTGTGCAGGGAAGCAGGGCCTGATGGATAACTACAGCTTTCTCCTCCCTTTTCTGGGACTTCTCTGTGGCACTGTATTTTCCCTTGTGCAGCAGTTAGTTTTCCCCATTTCAGGAAAGCTCGGTGTATTGTTGGCATGGATGCAGTAATGTGTATGAAAATGCCTTCACTCCAGCTTGGCATCACCTGGGCATTGCTTGGGTGCCACATATTAATAATATTTTGCTCTGAGTTCATACAGACAATTTCAGGGTAAAGGCACAGCACTAAACTGATTACCAGATTACATTTTATTTGTTAAATTTTTACTGCCAACAGCTTACAGCCTCTCTGGAGACAGTTATGTTTTCCACCTATTATGAAAATAAATCTCCTCTCTTCCTCAGGATGCCTTTTCTGTTTAAGCAAAATTAAGTATCTGATCTTGATACCTGAGAGACTTGCCTATATTTCCTTTTGTAGTGATCTCAAATGAGTCTGGGAAGATAATAAAACTTTCTGCAACACATTAATTAGTCCTCTTAATTAATAGGGCTGAATAGAGCCAAAAGTATAGTTTCCAGAATATTCACCCTCAGCCTGCCATGGTTCTGGGTTGCTTTCGGTGTCATTTAAGCATGTTGTTATATTTCCAGGACTTTGGATTGTTTCTTCACATAGGACAGCATTTTTCAAATAGATGATTTCTGGTGCAAATGATTTGCAAAGGCATCCTTGATTCTTGCGGAGGCACATGCAAACATTCTTCCTGGTATTTTCCGCCTTCTATTAAAGAGAAGGGAATGAACAGCACTTCATATTTTAACAACAGGGAAACACTCTTCTAGGATGTGCCCTTTTCATATTTTCAGGTGCAAAGTGTGCCTCTGGTACCACTGAGAACCTCTGGACCTCTGGTACCTGAACCTCTTGAGACCCCCAGCTGCAGAGATTGCAGAAATATGTTATAGCAGCACGGTTTGGATCCCACCACGCAGTAAAGCTCTTCTTGTTTAATATTTCCAGCTGAGGTGGAAAGATGTCCTTCCAGTCTGCAATGATCTCTGGGGTACTACCTAAACATTCCCAGGCTTATGGCCAAACTAAAATGTGGAAATGATGGATTAATGTCCCTTTTGTGCAACTTCTCAGCTAATTACTTAATTCTGAGCACATGAGGGGTTCACGTGCATGTTTTCTGACACTTCAGCTACATGACTGTGCTTGTAAGATTGAAACTTTGTATGAGATAACTTGCTTTATTATGTGCTCAGGCTGTGGTCTGACATGATTATTTAGGGTGTTTCATTCCCTATCTAACAGATACAAATTGCAAGGTGCTGGGCAAACTCACTCTTCTGGTTCATACCGGTTCAAAACAATGTAGGTGGGAGGTATGTCTTGTCCTAGAGACTTACACAGTCTATTTGAATTGTTATTATATAGCTATATGTAAGATATTACATAAAGTATTATAACACTTTTTTTGGCTGTGGTATTGTTTGTCCTCCCGTGGCTGGCAAAAAAATCAACATATCTAACATATTTTTCACTCTGATTCAGCATAATGCAGAGGTGTTCACATCTGATATCAGATTTGTGCTGCCGGCTGATCCAGTAGTACAGCTTCTGTATCCATTACCATGACCTAATCCAAAAATGAGCAAAGCCTCAATCCTCTGCCATGTGCTCCATGTGCTCCCTGCTTGAGTAGGGAAGTTGGAGCTGATGACCCATTGTGGTTCCTTCTGACCTTACCCATTATGTGGTTCTGTGATTTGCTTCCTCTGTCCTCCTTACTCCCACTGTGTGCCATTTTACCTCTGTGATTTCTGTTAGGACAAGACTATTTTCAGCCTTTCTTTGCTGATTAGAGGCATGAAAAGCCTTAAACACTTATTATTTATTTTTTGCAAAACCAAAGCCCTGTTTTCATCCAGATCCCATGCTTCTTAGGAATGTTAATGTGTGAGATTGAAAATAAAACATCAGGAGGATGACTAGGATAATCTCCTAGTCTGAGGGATGATTTGGGAGCGCAAATGCCAGTGGCAGGGAAGCCAGTGGGGACTGGGATAGAGGCCTGGGGAGGGACACAGTGTGGGCGAGCATGAGGACCAACTGATATTGAAAGGCACATTCATGGCACTCAAAAGTGTGAAGAAAGATCAGGTGGGAGGACATGCAAAGCCTTGGGCAAAGCAAGAGAAGCAGAGGATGGTGGTGTGGGGAGATGGGGCATAGACAGGCTCTGGCATACAATGAGGAAACAGTCAGGGGAAATTGGGTGCATGTTGAAGGTCCCAATTGTAAAGCAAGGAAATAAAGTTCACACTGGTGGTTTTAAATCAAATTAAGAGCAAAAAGAATTTTTAAAAATTAAAGAAGGGATTAATGCCAGAGGTAGAAGGAAACAGCATAGTGACTATGTGTAAAGAGAAAGCTCATAAGAAACTTTGTAAGAGGAATTGTTCAGATTTGATAATTAAATCTGTATTGTAGGTCTGTATTGACAAGGAGCAAATAGTGTCCTTGAAAGGTGCCTTCTCAAATTATTGTCTCTTCCTCATCAGTAAGAAATAGGTTTGTGTCTTTTTACCTCCTACAACTTTCTCTAGAAATTTTTTGCTTAAAAGGGAATATTTATTTTTCCAGAAGAACAAAGTCAGTTTAAACAGACTGAGAGTGCTTTTTCTTTTAATCTCTTGGTTTGTTTAAGGAGCTTTAAAATCAGTCTAAGGCTCAGCCAAAGCAGTTACAGGTACTTTGCAAGCTGCAGAAGTTCATCCCTCTCCAGGACAGACTGAAACACATCTCTTAGCAAGGCAGAGTAGGAATGTGCAGAGAGTTACTGAGAAGCACTGCACTGAAACTCACTGACAGGACTTGGAAACATGCCTCATTTCCATTGCTTGGCTAAGGATTTGTTCAGCACATCCTGAAGAGAATGACAAAGTGCCTTCATACCCGTGAGCTGCTGCCAGGCTGATCCTGAGGACTGCGCTGAATTTCACAGCTCTGCAGTAGGGAGCCTCCTGCCAGCAACAGGCATATTTCAGCAGTGCACTGAGTGTGACCTCTTGCTTTCAAGCAGGCATGGCTCTGATGCTGGCAGGGGGCCAGATGAGTGCAGTGTAGGGCCAGCTTGGCTGATTCACGTCTTCCCACACCAGTGAAATCTTCAGCTGACCTGTAATCAATGCAAAGAAGGGTGGATCCATTGCTAATGCTGTAACTGTGTGTAGTTTTTACGATATTAAAATCTTACCAGTTAGTGATGCACTGTGGGATGGGTCTATATAGCTAATTGAAAGCAGAGCTCACACCTTAAATTTTCAAGCTGAAAACAAATAAATATCTAAATGTAATGGGAACAAAAAAGAATAATGATACATCAAATTAACCACTGCAATATATTGTCTGTTGGTTGGCTAGGACTTCTTATAGTACTCCTGCTTAAACTGAAAATGCAAAAGTTAGCTAGATGTGAACATGCAGGCAGTTACTAGAAAGAAAGGGCAGATTCTGTGTGTTCTTTCTTTTGATTCAAGATACCAAACTTCTCATGCACATGCATGAGAAGAAATATACTTGAATTCTGCTTTCCACTTTGGGCAGCTACTAACTCACCATTTCCATTCCAAATGTTCATTTATTTTGTTTATCTTTTCTCATCTCTTTCCCAGGACACATGGTTGAATCCAGATCAAATTCTCCCTGTTAAAGATCTGCAATGTGTTAGAACTTATTCCTCCAGCCAAAACAACAATCTGTGTAATAATTTCTGCATTATGAAAACAAGCCAACTACTAAAAGTTGGTAAAAATCAAAGTACTCATTTGTTACTTGCTCTGTAGTCTGCTGGGAGAATGAAATTGAAGACTATCAATGCCTCAGGAGGATAGTGAGAACTATTACTGCCCAGGAAATAAAAGTTTACATTGAAACTTTGTGGATACTGACCCTGTGCATGTGAAATTTCATCCTGTTTTAAAACAAGACAATTTTTTTTTTGATGGTGGCAACTTTTTCTGGGATATAGGAATGATGAACACCAAGAGAGCAACCAAGACACTGTCTTACAATTGTTTGTGATCAGATTTTCTGTCCTCATGCTGCTTGCCCAAGTTGGTCCAACTAGAGGTACCTTGATTTTACATGACTAACTTTGTGATGCACTTGTGAGATGGCAGCTGAGCCCCCCATTGCCTTAAATTTCACACAGGGACAGCTCTTGCAGTTAATACATGCAACACACCCATGAATAGTGCATCACCTGAAGCAGCTGACTTCCCAACAGTAGATTCTCTCTCTGCTTGAGAGCTGGGAAAAGTCTGATGGCTCCAACAAACATTTCTGAATTGTGAATGTGGCTTTGAATAAAACAGACACATACAGCCATTTATTTATTTATTTGTTTGTTTATTTATGCTTAGACCATGGACATTTATTTAAAACTTGAGAATGAAATCCAGTGGGTATTTACACACAAGTATTTTACATTTAAATAAACTTAGCTTTATATTTTGGGGGGGAGTAAAGGTAGGCAGGCAGAATGCTTTGGCGTCCTGTACCGTAGTTCACAGCTCAGTCACATGCAGGTTTAGTCATTGCTGTGGTTGGGACTGGTGTGACTTGGATCCAGTGCTCTCCTATGCTTAGACTGCTCTGTGAGTAAATCCTAGCTCTGTACCTCACACTACAGAGGTGGACATCTGCCTTGCCCAAAAGCCACACATGAGCAGCAGTTCCCCTCCTTTGTGTTCCCGTCATGCTGGGGACGCTGTTTATAGTGAGCAGGGACTCAGACTTGCCAGGACCCACATCCCCAGGATGCTGCCACAGCTCTGTGGTACCTGACACCAGGATCAGCTCAGCCATCTCTGCACAGAGCACCTCCGTGCTCCTGTAGTGACAATGACAGTGAGGGAGTATGCAGCCAGTCACCTCCAGGGATTTTTCATGTGTTTCTTTTGTTAATGGTTTTGGTAAGGCCTAGTACTAATCTACTTGCAAGTCTCGATGAGAGAAATTCAGTGCAGCTTTACCAAGCACAGTACAGCCCAGCTATACCAAATGCCTCTCGAGAGGCATCGTGTTGCAAGTGTGGACTGGCTGGTACAAGTTATGTCTTGGGAAGACCCAGAAGTGTCCAAAGGAAAAATCCACCCATCTGGAATCACTTGTGTGAGAGCTCATGATTTCTAAATCCCTAAGCGCCAGATCCTAACAGTCTGCACACACCCAAAAGTATGATTAACTTTGACAGGGGAAATGGCTGCATCAAACAATCTTGAAATGAGAGCTTACTTGTGTTAAATACGGATTAAAGTCCAAGTTTAAAGCAGCAGTCAAGTTTTTAATTGCTCCTTTCAGCTGTGGTTTTCTAAGAAGTAGAAAGTAAGTGCACAAGCATTGGTTAACTTAGAAAAGTCTACTCTGAAAGGAGATTTTGCAAAATGTTCAGAATAATAAAACAGAGCCATTTTCGCATTGTGCCAGAAAAACTCCAAGTTAACAAAAAAAGTCTGGCTCCAGGCTGGACCACCAAAATAGAAACTAAAGATGGTGCTACAAATATAGTCTCAGAAATTGGTTCACATAATTTGGTTATCCTCTAAGTAAAAAAAAAAAAAAAGTTTAAATTTCTGATTTAAACATGTTCTGAAACATCTCACTTGTATTGCAGGCCATCTTCATTAATGTAAAAGCCAAGACTCATGTTTTGTTAGCACACACACCTTTATGCAGTAAAAAGTGCATGAAAAGATGATTATTATGTACTTCTAGGGTTTTGAATTAAGGTGAGAGAAATTTCTGTGCAAATTCCTAGATCAATCGATTTTCCTTTCATGGAGTAAAAAGGAACAAAACAGAGTAATTGAGATGGGTTTTCAGGACCTTTTCTGTTTTATAGGAATTGCTGTTTTCTGGAAGAAACAAACAACTTTTCTGATGCCACAACCTGTTAAAATAACATCTTTAACAATGAAAACAGTCAACTGTAAAATTGGAAATAAATAAATGTACATGAGTGTGATGCTGAACATAAGAGGCTCATCTGTTGAGAAAAACTGGAGTAATTTCTATGTAGTTGCAGTAGGAGCAGCTTCACTTTGAACAGAATGAGTTGAATGATATTTTTTGACATAATGCTGCATCCTAGGTCAGGTGGCTAAGCTTTGTTTTAGAAACATGAGAAGTAAAAGCTTGCACTGTACAGAACAGCACAGTGTCTCAGAGGACAAGAGACATGACAGGAACAAAATACACTCGAAGACACAGAAGTTGAGCTTCTCTTACCGACTAGCTAGCAGAAGTATTTAGAGACGTTGGAAGAACCTTCATTCAGAAGAAATTAGAAGGAACACCTGGGATATTTGGAAATTTGTGGGCTGAATCATCACCTTTAAAGGAAACACTGAGAAATTGCCAAGGGCCCTGGCAAATTGTTGAACTACACAGAACAACGGGAGGTAAAATCCAGCATACATAAAAGCAAAGGAGCACACACAGAAGGTAAACCATGAATGTACCTAGGAGAACTCTGAAGAGTTTCTACTCAGGGCATTGCCACTGACTGCCCTGGGAACTCTTAGTCAAAAAAAAAAAAAAAAGAAGAAGAAAAGAGTAATTCCAGGACAAAGACTGAAGCAGAAACTGCAATAGGAAATAACACAAGGAAGAAGTGTTCATATACCACCCTCAACAATTTGATCTGTACAATACATGTCTATAATTTATGACTCAGAATTGACTGTCCTTAGCATGACACACAACAAAGTCTTACAGACTTTGCTATTTCCTTACTGCTTGAAAGAGGCCTCCAAATAGAGGATTTCCCCTAGTGTAGCATTGACTATGTTTTCTCCAGCCTCCTGTGGCTCTGTAGTTACAATTTCTAATACTTATGTACAAATTTGCCAAACTCATTTTTTCTAGACATCAACTAAATTTCTGCTTCTACCATCATCTCCTGGAGCAAGAAGAGCTCAGGCAGTCATTGTGGAGCCCTGGCACAGCACAATGTGATTTTCTGTACTGTTCCCACCAGCCCTCAGCCACCATTCACGCACCTCCCCCGGCAGCACCAACTCTTCCAGCACTACTTGGAACTTCACAAGCCCAGGTGTCACAAGGAACAGGGGTGGTGAATTGAACCTTTCCTCCTGCCAAAGCCTCTGCAGCAAGCACGGCAAAAAGGCAAGGACAGAAAGCACAGAATCTAAAGCCAGCCCCAAACTTCATCCCTTTTTTGGAGAACTGTGCAAGTTCTAGTGTGTGGGGTGGGTGCTTTTCCTACCTTACCAAATCCTTAAAATGGACACCACAGGTCAAAGTCATTAAATATGGACAACTCTCCCATCCTTTCCTGTCTCAAAGGGCTCGCTCCTCCTCACTGACCCACCTGGGTGCTGCTGATTCTTTGCCTCTAGTCCTGCCTGTTTTCAAGGGGTGCAGCAACAGAGAGGAGAACATCAGGTAAATGGCACTCTCTGAAGCTCCCTAAGTAAATCCAGCCTTCACCATGATGCCTGAAATTGCTCTCCTTTTCACAGTGGCATCTCTCCCACAGATTGGGATGGGGGGAAAGGGGAAGGAAGAGAGGGAGGAGAGAAGATGACAGATCAGAAGATTATGTCCTTTGGTTGTTGTGCATAAAATACTAATAATCAATAATGCCATTATAAACCTGTGGTTCAACTTCACAGGCATTAAAACATGAATATATGAGTTAATTTATTTGCCAGTAGTTTTGAGCAGAGCAAACTCACAGATAAAGTTATCTAGAGCTACCATTTAAAAGCTTTCAGGTTCTTGCTTGACCAGACCCATTACTTGCATCACTAGTTTTAAAACACTACATCAAAAAGGCACACATGCTCAAGGCAACAACACCATCTCAAGAAACTCACTTCCACATTTTGAAAAAGAATTAAGACATCTTTTACTTTCTTGTGGCTTGGCAGCTTAAGCCACAGAGTAAGCCATCTTACCAGGACATGTCTGACAAGTAATTTTCACCTCTTACCACAGCCAAATCTTCCCATGCCATTCAAAATACAGAGCATGCTGTGATACACTCCTGGGCAACAAAAGCTACAGCAATTAGTAGATTTACCTTATCTGGTCCTCCGCCACTGGGAGATATTAACCAGGCTATAACAAATAATTCCTGGACTTAGGAAAGCTGAGTAGCATTGCACTTTTCTTATACTCTACGTAAACATCTCAGCCGTCTTCACCTGTTTCTCAGTTCCAGCACTTCTCCCACAAGCTTCAGAAAACAAAGAGTCAAGACTGAAGTGTAGAACCCCAGGAAAAATAAAAAGTAACACAAAATGGAAGAGTTTCTTTGTTTCCATGCTGGGCAGAAACTGCTCATTCTGGGACTGTGGGCCGGAAAGATCAAGAGAAGCAAAAAGTTACTGTGTATCTCCAAGCCCAGCAGTTCAGATGCTGTGAACCAGTGGGGAACCAGGAGACCCAAGGCCTAGTTCTCAGCTTCTCCATTTGGGGAAACACTCCAGAGTAACAGCTTCCTCATACAGGGGGCAAGTAAAGGATGTGCTTATCCATTTCTCCCGATCTGATGGGGAGCAACTGAGATTATTTATACCTCTGTGCAATGCAGGCCTGTGAACAACTTGTGCTGTTCTCAGCAGTACAAGTGTTGTAACATGCTAAGGGTTTGTTTTCAATGCTTTGAGCACTGACAAAAAGCCCCAAACAAATCAAACATGTTTTTAAATGCTTGCTAACAAAAGTAAAAAGAAAAATTAAGTTGTCTTAACACACTGATAAATTGTATTGTTCTCTAATTGTACTGAGAGATTCAATTTTACTCCAATTCATTTGCATGTAATCAAAATGTTTAGAACAGAAAATGCATTGTAGGAAATGGCACATACTGGATATCACCCACTGTCCTCTCACCATTTGCAGCTATATTCCAGTCACACAATGAAAGTACTTTGAGTTTGCGTGGTTTTTTGTTGTTTTGGGGTTTTTTTTTAAAGCATGCTAAGGCATAAGAAGAAGAGAGATCTTTTAAGATCCCTCCTTGGGCTCCATAGTTCCATAACCAGTTCCATGAAATGCTTGGTGGGTCAGCATCACTGACAGCCTGGCCAGCTTCCCCTGCTAGCCAGGGCTCTTTTCTGCTCATATATTGGCCTACAGAGCACCTGCAGCAATACTGACGCACATGAAATCTACCTTCTGCTACCAAACCCCACTGAAATACTCTGCCCACAGCTTTTCTAGTTATTCCACTGGCCAGTAACAAATTAAGCCAGAAAGCTGAATCTTCTTTTTCTCAATGGGAAAGCAAACAACAGACTGAGTACCCTCAAAGTCCCTATTTTTGCCCTTGAATACCACCCAATATTTTTGTGCTGCTCCTGGAAAAACTTCATGGTTTTACAGGAGTAAACTCACTCATTTCTCCCAGCAACCCCATGCAATGGCAGTGAGATTTCTCACTGTTATTCACCAGTAGTTAATAACAAGGTCACATATCTCACTTGGGAGACAGTGAAGGAGAAAGGAGAAGGAAAATAACACAGGAAAAGAAAACGAAATGCTTCTCCCAATCCAATACCACTTCAAGGAGCCCATTGCTTCAAGTCCACTCAGTCGCACCAAGTGCAGCAAGACACACACATGCACGCCCTGAGCAAAGGCACCCTCAGATTTCCCTACCTCGAACTGACCTTATATTTTATTATTGCCAGTCCAGAGCTGCTAACATTTGTAATCTCAGCACCTCTGTTAAGTATTTGCATAATTGTCACTCCACAGCTACAAGCTGGGGAAAAAAATCTTTTCCCTTAGCACAGCACAGATCATCCCAGGGAGATGTGCATGGTAAGGAACATCTACCTGCCCTGGTAGTATTTCTTTGTTCCAAACACCATGAATCACATTTCACGATTACGAAGTGAAAAAAATCCAGGAGCTGAGACTAGGGAGGCGTGGTGGAAGACACATGAGAGAATGCCCAAGTGCAAGGTGAGAAGTTTAGGCAGAGGAAGTTTGAACCCTTGGCCCATGTTATGTAAGGATATGCCTTGTCCCCATTTATGCCAGGAACATCCACAGGGGACACACAGTCCAGGTCTTCTGCCACCATATTGTCTTAAAGCTTATCAACTAAGCAGCCCCACCAACCAACATCAGAACACTTTACTGTCCACCACCTTCATGAAACATCATATTCGGGGATAATAGAGGGCATTTATGGACATTTTGAGTATCAGCAATGCAGACGGTGCTTATAATATCTGCAGCCAGTGTAAGCAATGTAGCTGCTTTTAACTTCAGAACACTAGAACTGTCATTTGAAGTGGCAAGTAGCATCTTCTACGCCTGCTGATGTAGGTTCAGATAAAATATTCATAAAATACACAGTTCAGAACATTAAAAAAACCTGGAAACTGAAAGTGATCTGGTCTGGTTTTGAACAGAATAAAAAAAAAAACAAAAAAAAAGAAAGAAAAAAAGAAAGAAAAAACCCCAAACCAAAACAAAAAACAAACAAACAACAAAAAAACCCTACCACAACAAAAAAGCTACCTAAGTTTTGTGGAAAGGATTTTTTGGACACAAGGTTTGCAATTAAACAATTTGAAGAAAACACTTTGGTTTTCTTATGTAAACATTCCCCTGCTGCCTTGGATATATTGACACAGCATCACCGCACTGAAAGAGAAAGTATGCTTTAAAGTACAGAAAGAGCAACAACCACCAAAAAAGGTAAAAGTACTTATTGAATTATTTCAAGTTTACAAATAGTAAGATATTGTAAACATATTCCTGCTATTTAAATCTCTGCTGCTCCTTAGCTGGTTGCCCAGAAACTGATAAACTGCAACAATGCCAAGTAGTTTTAACGAGAATTCCCAGGTGAAGAAAAAAAATAAATGCTGGACCCAGAAGATTTTATCAATAAAATTTTATGTCTTTTATTGGGTTGGGCTGAGGCATGCTAAACTTCATGACAAGGTAAAAATCAAACCTGGGTACCAAAACAAGATGGGAAAGTAAGATCTTTTATAATTTTTCCAGCCAAATTTTCAGAGACAATCTCTTTGTAGGAAGAGCTACCAAAAGCACTTCCATGGACACTATTAATTGTTGCAAGTCCCTGTTAAGTGGATTTCCTAAAAAGAAGTTTGGTAGCTTCATTAGGCAACATTTCTATCAACACCGAGACTGTTAGAACTGAGTCACATCCCTTCCTTCAGTGGTTCCAACAGTCTCTGGAGCTTTTGGGGTTTGATTTTACCAGAGGAGTGGACAGAAAAACATGCTGCCATTGCCACTGGCTTCTCAAAAACACACAAGCCTTGCAGGTAGCTGGGGACCCTCCATCCAGCCACACTTAAAGACATGCTCTGACTTCCTTCATGCTAGACCACACAACAGTACAACTACCCACATGGGGTGAAAAGCTCTGTACATATAGATAGGCTGATCCGACACTGCCCTCACAACATGTTTGCTGTTCCTACCAGATTTTTATAAAGAAGACATCCAAGTTGGTAAGATGATTTGAGACAGTGGAAGATGGGAAAGAAATGTTTGAAGCTTAAACTGGAAGTCACACTAAGCAACTGAGAGGATCTCATCAGAGATCGGAAGTAATTTTGTTCAACTGCAGACACAACAGGCTACTCCACATGCAAAACATTCTGCTGTCACCTTATCTTTAAAGACATATCATTGTACTAATAAGGCCAGAATAGTAACAGCCTTGTCTTTTCAGATGCTTCAAATATGTAAACTGAACTTGGAAATCCCATTTATTTGACTACTTCTGCTACAGCTCAACTCTGAACTCCCCAAGCACGCCAGCTTGCTTAGACTTACGTATTTTACCCTTATCCCTACCTTGCAACTCCTTTTGTGCTGTCAGATTCACATTGCACTAGTTTTGATTTGCTCTTTGCAAAAACAATGCATCAATCCAGCATGTGAAAAAGCACATCTGGAGGGGAAAAAAAAGCTATCCTGCTAGAAATCCCTAAAAAATAAACTTATTTGAAATTACTCCTCAAAATTATGCTCCTTACTACTCTACTTAACTGAGAGAAAACTGCTGGTCCTCCCAAAAAAATCAATCCCCACACATTTTACAAGTATTCCCAACTGGAAATTCCCTCTGCCAGTCTTGGTGAAAAGCTCTGTGGAACCTTTGTAAAAATGCTCGGAATTTTTTGAGCAAAGCATAAGAAATTGCAGCAACAATTTCTGCAAAGACATCCCCCCCATGCTATTAAATAGGACTTACAGAAATAGTGTTTCTAGAAAAATAACTCCTGCATATAACTGGTTTCCACTGCGTATCACAGTTACTCAAAGAGTAACAGAATCATGGTTGAATCCCAAGCCTCTCTCCAAGTGTGTGCTCTATCCTCACACAGCACTTAGTTAAAGGGTTATTCCCAGCATCAAGGATAGAGGCAAACCTTTCAGTAACTTAACTGTTGAAATTTGAAGAGCAACACTTTCAATGAGAAACTAGTGTAGAAGGAAATTTCCTGCAGAAGCTTACAGCATAGCAATGAGGGGCAAAGCACACACACAACAATAAACCCCAAAGCAAGGATGTGTAAGTACCACAGTGAAATTACAGGGTGGCCCAAAGAGTGTGAGGAAGAAAAACAGCGAAGAGGGGAGGAGGTCCTACATGTTGCAAAAACATCACTACCAATAACATGAAACATAAGTTTCATTATGAAAGAGGCAACAACTTTAAAACAGCCACTCACACTGGAGAGCAAGGTAGAGCTCTGGCAATTGTCTACAGCAGACATGGAAGACAGGATGGTCCAACCCAGCACCAGTAGCAACTAGGAGACTGGGAGGTTCCAGAGTGCCAGGAAGAGCACCAGACTGTATGAAATCTGGAGAGAGTGACAAACCTAAAACATTCTTGGCAGAAAGTTTCAGCAAAGAACATTAGGAAGTGTTTCAGACTCCAGCTGGCTATGCTGCTCCTGAAGAGGACACAAAAACTAAAACTGATGCTGCTTTGCTGCTCTGAGTCAGTAGGTTAAGACACTTGTCAGTAGGCCATACAAACTTGTACAATTCATCAGGGAGACAGATGAGACCAGTATCTGCTCATCTTTCCTCACTCCACATCCACCTCTTTCCACAATCTCCCCAAATCCTGCCACTATTACAGCACTTGCTCAGGAGGAGATAACAGCAGCAATGCAGCAGCCATATAGTTCATGTAGCAATGATGGTAATGAATACAGCACAGACCAGCCAGTAATCAAGTTCTGATTTCTTAAAACAAGAGGGCATGGGAAAAATAGCATGAGAGATCTAATGACTGACCTTAAGCCCCTTCTTTAAAACAAAAGAGTACTTTTGTAACATCTGTAAAAGTGCTCTATATTCTACTGTATCAAATGCAGGAATCTCAACGTTCACTAGATCAGTTTCAGTGTGGAGGCCATTAAGATACTGGTACTTTAGTACAGAAGATATTTCATTTTCGAGGCCTGATACGTGCTGTCACTGTCTCAACAACTGGCAGATGAATAAACTACAACAACTACATTATGAAGTCTTTATGCAAAATATTGGAAGAAAATTCCAAAGGCTGATTTATTTTCACTTGCTAGTTAAAATTCAGTTGTGCTTTAATAGCTGAAAACCAGTAGTTGTATAAAAGGTCAGGTGATGGAAAAAGTGATTACAAAAGGGAAGTGGCAATACAAGAACAAGGGAGGAAAAAACCCGATAAGATTAAGAATAGCATTTAAATATAAAAATTTATTTAGGTGAACTCACAAACAGTTTGATATCAATTTACAAACAATTTATGTTATGCATATTGTTGGAACTATCAAGAAAGGGAGAGAAGATAATGGCAGCTTTTTCCTGAAACAACTAAAGGCAAACCCTTACCATCATGAGTGCTACCTGACCATATCCCTTAGTATGCAAGGAAAAAGGAGAAGAAAACAAAATACTGAGATGTAGAATGAAAACCGTGAATCAGTGAAAAAGATTTTCATGAACACCAGACTACAAAGGTCTAGTCTGATGGTCAGGATTTTAAGTATTCTATTAGGATAAAAACAGAATTATAACTTAGGTCAATTATTATAATTGATGAAGAATTTTGTAATGCACAATTGGGCTATCTGGCAATGACAGCAATGGTTAATGCAGAACAATTGAGAAAGGATACTGAGCCTCACAGAATAATTCTGTTGACAACCTGAGTTATTATACCGAGTGTATGATACTTTCTGAGTCAAATACACATTTATGTTGCAGATACTCTCAATGAAATGGCAAAAGTAACAGCTGTAACAAGACAAGTTATGATTTATTTTTTTAAACAAATATAATACACAGGGTTTTGAAGTGTCCGGTTGTGATCTGCAAAGATCCAGGATTGCACACAAGTTTGGTCAAATGAGAAGGTTTAATCTGCACATTAAATTGGCTTTTACTTTCAGAGTAGTATTTTAGGGCAGGGTTCTCCTCCGGGAGAGTGCTCCTGACCTCATTCAACCAACGTTCAATTTATTCACCTTCCTGAATCTTTGCCCTCTTTGGATAGTCTGTGACAAGTGCTGCGCTGCAGGAATTCCTGTTTTCCAGCAAACTGGCTTGCTCTGCAGGTTTGTAGTCCATTGTTACAATTGCTGATTGGGTAAAATGAATTTCCTACGTCTTCTCTAGCACAGCTTGCAACGCAACAGAAGCAGAGGTAAAAGAATGCACTAGAATACCAGAGCTCCACTTAAACACCAACGGAGTCAGGCTGTTGGCACCAATAAGAAATTCTGGATTTAACAAATCTGCAAATTTTTAAGATCCAAAGTTATTCAGTTTTACAAATAAACTCACCCACTTAGTCTGACTCCCATCCCAACTGGTCTTCTGTTTTCATGGAGTCTGGGGGAAAAAAGAGAATTGTCTGAAGTTATACATACAGACATAAATTTGCAGGAATGACTCTCAAGCTATCCTACACATGCACCAATTAGTGCACTCTAAAACTAGAATTTCTCACTCCATTCTTTCCATGTAAAGCAAAGTTACAGCTCTTCACCAGTGCCTTAGAAAGGACAGACACAGCATTTTGTATAACTTGACTTAATTTTTACTGTTTAAGGATCTGTAGAAATGCAGAATCAGAGATATAGGCACTAAACTAATGATGCTGAAATTCAAGGAGTCTTGGACTAAAAGGGAAAATAAAATCCAGTCAGGCTGCCTAATGCCATCCCTTTGAAACTACAAAAACAAAATCAGTTCAAACCAACAATCTGGGAAAAAAGGTTTTTGTAAAACATCTCCTGTTCCTCTTCACAGCATGCATGTGGAAAAACTTAGGTTCTGTCCAAAGTCTTAAGCCCAGAAAAGGCTATTCTCTCCCATTTTAATTCTCCTGTTCTTTTTCCTGAGTGTGATGGCACATCTTATTTTACTAAAGTTGTTTTACACAAAATAAAAAGAGTTTGCAAGGAACTGGGGAGATATGGAGGAAAATGCACATGCCACCTCCAAAACAACATTTCCTAGCTACAACCTTGCCAATGATAAACTCATGTTTTATCCTAATGCCTCATAGACATTTGACAGCTGCTCAAACCATAATTTCACTTAAGGACATTTTTAAAGAGTTATAAGAGACTATATGCTACCAATTAAAAACTGCTCTAGTAACAGAAAGGTGGCTGAAACCACAATTTTTAATTGCACAGGTTTTACATTTTCATTGTGCTGCTAAAGTACTAATTTTACAAATATTAAACTTCTGGTATTTTGTAACTTTATTAAAATAAACATGTTTATTTTTTTCTTTACACACTTTCTGGGGAAAAAATACGTCAATGGCACTGATAAAAATCAACTAGGAAAGTTCCATGAAATTAAAGGGGATTGAGACCTCTGGTGCCTCAGCAGATAACAGAGCAAAGCTCTGCACTGACAGACCAGCTGCTGTGGAAGAAGTTACAAGAGTGGTCAACATGACAAGCTGAAGGTCCAGTATCAGATGAGATGAAAACTATATGCCATTGGTGCTCACACAAGATCTGTAGGAAAACAAGAACTGAGCTGCTCATCTTGAGAATGGATAAATGTAAACAGACATATCAGAAAAAGTTGCAGAACACAGAGCATCAACCACAGAAAGCACAAGACCAACAGGCCTGGGTTTATCTATATCGCTGTGTGGCGTTTGCTCCCCTTCTTTGTCACAGGTTGGCCCAGAGAAGTTATTTTTTGATAGACAGGGAAGGCCAGATTTGGTGTGACACACCAAATACGTTCAGATGCCTTGAAAAAGGACCAGGCTAACATGAGTCAAACAACTTAGCCACTCTGTGCTGACAATCCCAGGGAATCACAGCATCTGATAAATTAGGAAAAATTCTTCTGGAAGGCAAAGATTCTTTCTACAGTTATAAAAAAAATTGGTTAGCCAAAACATAGCCAATACAACAGAACCTGACACCATTCAGCTGGCATGAAACTCAACAATCAGCATTTTCTGTGCCGGGGATGTGGCAGACTGCAATCACCACTGTGAGAGAAGCAGCACAACCCCTTATATAGGCAGGCAGTCCTTTACAGCTGTGGAGCTCAGCATCACACCTCAGGCAGGAGAAAGGGTAGACCTGCCTGCATCCACCACAGGTTATACCAATCCATATAGTGATGCCTATACTGAAAGCAAAACAACTATACAAAATCCTCCCCATTTCTCCTAATCACACTCATCATCTTTTCCCACGAAACAGGCTCTAACTTGTGGATTAAATCTACTGAGCCCCAAACCAGGTTTCGTCTTCAAATCATGGTGAATTTGCACACTATGGCCATTCTTATTGAAGTTTATCTTTATTCATATAATTTTTTCACCATCCCACACTGCCTGCAACTGCCCACATGCTCCCATAGTAACAGGAGAGTCTGTACTCTTTGTCTTACATACAAATAACTGTACTGCTGAGAAAGTTGATTTTTTAAAAGACAGCACAGAGGAAAAGAACTAAACCACAGAACATATTTCTTCTAATGTCTTCAGGAAAATGCAAAAATATACCAGAAAAGGGAATTAGTGGGGTTCCTATTTTCTGGTGGCTGAAGAAATAAATACTCAAATATTTGCTCAGAGCATCCATCCACGTTCACACGTCTCACGGTGGCCATCTGGGCACCCATGATATCAAGTCCCTATGGTCAGCACGAGCAAAGGGTCAGTGCCATGAAACGAGAGCTGCCGACCAAGGCAAGGGCACCCCGATTGCCCCTTTCTCCTCTTCCCGTCCGAGGGAGCACCATGCCCAGCCAGCAGAGCAGAGAAACACGCGGCCATCGGCCCATCACACCTGGCTTTTCTCCTCCTGCTTGGGGCTCTGGCCCGGCGGTGGCGGCTGGGCCGGCGAGGCCTGTGTCTCGCTCTCAGCACGCGGGCGCCTGGGGACAAGCGACTTGAGGGGCGCCATCCACTTCATCCACAGGTCCAAGTCGACGTCGCCCCAGGGCAGTGAGGGGTTCTTGGCCGCCCGCCGCCGGAAGTCCTCATCGTAGTTCATCCAGGAGGTGCCCCCGTAGGTGGCGTGCAGCTTGCGGATGGTGTCCAGGTACTTGAACATGGCTCCGCAGCGCGCCGGGTGCTTCTCGCACAGCACGCTGGCGTACACCAGGAAGGCCGAGACCCACTGGTCCAGCGTGTCCCCCGGGCGCGGGCCGTGCTCGGGGGCCAGCTCTGTGTGGAGCAAGGAAAAGAGGTCAATGAACTCCCCCCGCCAGATCCGCTCCTTGGTGGCCTTGGCTAGCTTGTAGCCCAGCGGCCGCCGCAGCCCCACGTAGGGGGTGGCCGCCGCCTC
>VZTN01025526.1:191196-345926 GCA_013400515.1 Erpornis zantholeuca | reverse complement strand
CGGGGCTCCAGCAGCGCCCACCCGGTGGTGGGTACGCGGCTCGGCGAGACCCCGCGCGTGTCCGCACCGTGCGGCGGGGCCGTCGAGGCCGCCGGGGCTGTTGGTGCCGGGAGCTGGCATCTGTGGCGCTGGAGGGTCGGATATTTGACGTTCCGTCGACGGGTTCCATGTGTAGTTGTCCAAGGCGTGTAAAACCTTCCCCTCTGTTTCACACCTCTTAAACTGAAGTATGTGATGGCTTCTAGCAAGATAGACAAATTATTTTTAATGTGCACACCCAGTGAGCTGTGATTTATTTGACAACGCACATGTGTCAAAACCACATGAGGAGCAATTGTATCCCAAGACAAATCCAACTTTGCAATGCAAATATTTATTCATTTAACTTGAATGTCATAGATGTTGGGCTGAGATACCATATGACGTGGACGAATGTTTTCAAAAAATGTGGCATTGTTTCCTTGTAGCAATTGCTCAGCGAGTTGGTTATGCTGAGCCCTGCGTAGCAGAAGAAGAAGACATTTTTTTGTTTTAAGAAATTCTCCATCCTGTTCCTGGTGATGAGGCTTCCTGCTTAGTTGTTTAGCAGTGCCTTCTGAAGAACTGGGATCAGAAGGCAGCATTTCCATTTCCATTTCAGATGTACTTGTTATAAATAGTTGGTAAAAATTAGATGCATCAATAAAACAGCACCATTGTTGCACTGGGATGTGGAAGTCCTTGTAAAATGGTTACTTTACCCAGTGATCTGAAATCCAAAGATAGACTAGGCACTGTGACAGTATAAGATTACAAAATGTAGTTTTTATGGGCAAAGACTGTATCTTACCTGAGTTCTCATATCTCCCTATTTGCTTGAAGTATAAAAGTTGTTAAATCGTCTGCCAATTAGGATGGAGTGTCAACATATGGGTTGCGACTTCAGGTGTGATGCTGGTTAATGTTGAAAGAGGTGGTGAAGAATTTTAGCAGTTTTAAAAAAATGGATTATTATGAAGTCTTCTGTAATCAGAAGTTACAATATTTTATTTCTTAGCAATATTTCATCTTGATGCTTGAATTTTAAGATAGTAAAAAATTCATAATGTCAAAGAACTTTGTGGGAGTTGTACCATCAGTGGCAAAAATCCTCCAGTGGATAGTAAGATAATAATAGGTGGTCACACTAATTAAGGATAAGTTTGCAGCTTATTCACTTACAATTTTATAGGGTACATCAAAAAGTATAAGATATATAAAATTTCCTGTGCAGAGTTTCCTGACTTAGTCCAAGACTCAGCAGGGTCTCTGATGTGTAAATCTAAGCAGGTCTTCCAGTTTTTGCTGAATCTATTTGAAGGTGGTGGACACTTGGGGCATTTTTTTCAGATGTGTATGTCATCAAAACACATAGCACAGCACCTCTTCAGACTGCAAACTGAAAAATACTGGGTCCTTTCTTAATTTGGTGTGTGTCTAGCATTTTTAAATAGTCAAACCATTTTTTGGGAGGAATGTCATTGTCCCAGCAGTCACAGTGGTGAGGCTGTGCTGCAGGAGCAGGGTGTGCTGCTGGCCTTCTGCGGTGGGTCAGTGTTGTCACTATGACACTATTTTATGTCAGTTCTCATTTAACCTGATACTCGCTAGTTTCAGAGTTGTTCTTTTCAAGACATTATACAAATACGAACTTAGTTATTCAGCAAAGGCACATACAAATAATATTAATCTCTATTTTAGAAGAAACTGCACATACGTAATTTTGATCTTATTCCCACTCTTATTTTAGGGCTGTGTCCTAATGGTCATTTAGTCTGGTCTCATTATAAAATAGCATTATTAATGAAGGATGTAGTTCTTTGCTTCCTATTTAGTGTTTATTTGAAAAGGTTCAGTTTTTTGGAAGCGAAGGATTTTTTTGTCTGCAGCTCCATCCTGGCAGCAGCAAAACAAGTGTGCTTGAGGAGGTGAAAAAACTTACATTTTATTGGGTGAAAAGGAAGTAACTGCTTATAATATAACTTTAAAAGGTCCCATTATTCAAACTATTGTATTCTCAGTAGGAAATCTGTAGTTCCACTTCTATTCAACTTAGGAAATGAAATACATCACAATGATGATTTTATTCGGCTGTAAAAGACAACTGAGCAGATGACTGCCTAATGAAAATGAACATTGAAAGTTTTGGTTGTGGTACTTAAAAGTTCCCATCCTGTTAGTTGGGAATAAAATAAATGTTCATTGCAAAATCTGTTTTCTTTACTTTCATTCCAACACCTTCAGTATAATTGCTCTTTTTAGAAAATATTATTTTAGAGTCACTGTGGAAGCAACAGGGTTATGCACTAGGGAATTCTTTTCTCCCCCGTTACCTTAATCTCTAAAGGAGTAAAGAGAAGGAAAAATGCCATGGAGGTTTCCTCTTCAGAACCCCTTCAATATTATAACTTCTGAGCAGGACCTCCTGCACCTGTCCCAAGCTGGATCTGTGTGGTGGCACCTAGATGGACATGCTGAAGGTGGGGTTTGCAGCCTGTGCTGGGTGAATCCTGCTGGGACAGCTGGTACCTTGGGGCTACAGGGCTGGCAGCACCTGGCCCAGCTCTAGTCAGGCTTTAAAGCATGCATGCCCCACTAATTTGGGATTTCTGTATATGAGGCCACAATGTTCATACTAGCTTTGTTATGAGGCCAGGAGAATAAAATGGATTGCTGAATTATCCTTTTTTTCATGGTAATTCTTTGACTTCTGCATTTTATACCATAAGTCTGTCTATTGGCCTAGGGAGAGAAAGGTTGGTTCTAAGTTCATGCCACCATTCATAAATAATTTTTAATGGAATGCCTGAATGCACAGGGCATTTCCAGTTTCAGCTGCAGGTCACACCTAAGTGTGTTAGCCCTGTGTTCTTAGGTCCACAGAGTTTTGAATGTGAAGCATCATCTGACAGATGTGTCTCTCACTACCCAGTGACCTCGCACTTCTTTATTGACATGTTGTTTTCTTCACAAGAATATTTTACAACTGTAAAGATTATTTTTCCTGCTTATGTATATGAGCTGCTTAAAAAAAAAACACCTGTTCCTGGATCTGTGGAAATCAGCAACAACATTTGCAGTGGTTTCAGCAGGACAAAGCCAAGAGGAATTTTTAATAAGGAGAAAAAAAACGTTAATCCTCAATTCCCATCTGATCTAAGCTGTCCTTTTATGCCATTTTCCTTAAAGAAAATTCACTTTCACTTGAAAAATTAAGTCTATTATGATTTCATTAAGTGTTTCACCTGTTCAAGTGACTCTCTAAGTAAATGAAATATCATGGACAAGATGGTAAAAATATCTAGAAATACCTTAATGCCTTGATTCTGCCAAAATTGGTCACAATTTATGCTAACATACGTGAGTAGTTCTGTACAAGTTAAGGATGCAAGTGTTTACACTGACTGACTGAAATACATTTGGTGGGTCCAGAATAGCTCAAGATTAATAAATCTGTGTGAAGCCTCAAGTTGTGTTAATTCTTCTGCTTATTTTTCTGTCTTAAAGATGGTAATGGAAAGCCACAGCATGTGTATAAAAAATGTGGCAAATCATGGGAATGTATCCGAGTAATCTGTTTGTTATGACGAACCAAATCTACAACTTAAACTTCAATAGCCTAATTATTGTGCTGCCCTTGTGTGTGTGTTCCTAAAAAATTAAAGGTTACCATCTCCAACTAATACACTTTTTTGGGGAGAGAGCTGATTTTAAAGCATTGGTAGTGTAACATCTGCAGCCTTCCCACCTGCATGCCCGGCCTCGAGAGCAGGGGGCAGCTTCCTTAGTTTGCAGTTTGCTTCTCAATGAAATCAGGTTGCTGCAGGTGGATGCCTCAGCCCTTCCTCACCTCCCCGTCCTGACTCAGCCTGTGATCCCCTTGCTCGCCCAGAAAGGCTTTCTGTTGATCACTACAGGAGGAGCTTTCCATGAGGGAGGGAAGGTTGCCCTGGTTCCTCACCAGGTTTTGGGGAAAAAGCCAGGAGTTGTCCAGGTGTCTCCTGCGCTGCTGGCTGGCCCAGCTGTGACAAGCTGCAAGGATGTTGGAGAAGTTAATCTGCACTATCAGAACATTAGTTTAACTGAATTATTTTATAACATGGCCATTGGAAGTAGTGAATGTTCACAAGACAGGTTTCAGCTGACAGGTGCATTGGGAGGTCAGCTTTGCTAAATTCACTGGCTTCAGATACTTCAAATTCATCGGGAAGGCAGTGTCAGATTCTCTCTCTCCTTGTAGCAAGGTGAGGTTTGGCTCTTCTCTCAGGCAGCCAGCGACAGGACAAGAGGAAACAGCCTCAAGCTGTGTCAGTGGAGGTTCAGGTTGGACATCCATTGTGAGCGCAGTGTCTGTTACCCTTAAGCACCTTGATACCTAACCCAGAGATTTTGCTGTATGGATAGAAGACATATTGGAACATATTCCCTTGCAGAGCTCTGATTAACTGTCCTGGAAGCAAAATGTATGTCTGGCATGTTTAAATGGCTAACTTGCATTTTTTCTGTTGAGGGGGATTTTTAGGGAGATGTGTGAGAACTGTGCTTTGGAAGATTTTTATTTTTTAAAGTAAAATACTGTATGTGCTGGTATTTACCAGTAAAACTGTTCTGCTTTATTTTCATCTGTGCGACATTCCAAACCACTGGACACACAGATTAGTCTCAGCCTAAGTCTGTCCCCTTCAATGCTGTAAGAGTTCTATAATTGCAAAATTTGGTGGGCAGGAATGCTGTGGGTCTCTTGTGACAGGAATGCCATTAAAAGTAACTAAATATATTCAGTATTTCCGATTTTGGCAAATGCACTCTTCCTGTTCTCAAGTAAATTCCATCTGAAGACATTGGATGAAAATATAGGGGTTGATGGCTAGGACAGACAGAATTCCTCAAGTGTGCATTGCTTAAGTAATGGGAAAGGAACTTGTGAAAATAATAGAAATGGGACTGAAAAGTAATTTTGAGTAACCTCTAAAATACTAACAATCCAGACTGCTGTCTTTACTTCATGGTGGAGCTGAAGCACATTTTGTTTTACAGACTCTATTGTATGGCAAGAACTGCAGCTGTGACAGTTTACAGGTGAAGAACATTTCAGAAGTCTCTTCTGCAGTGTTCTGGCTGTGTAAGTGTATATAGGTATTAAGCCTGGTTGGGGGATTTTTTTCCTTCCAGATGTAAATACTGTAATTGAAGCCAGGAGGGAGTTCTGAGCAAGTAGGGCTGAACAGTCATGATGGCATAGTAGTAACTTCAGTGTGTCAGTGTCAAAGTTGGAGAGTTGGAATCTTCATGTAAAAAAGGTACTAAAAATCAAAATTGTAATGGCAATCCTCTCTTAGTCTCCTTAAACATTATAAAACTCCACTCATATTTGATTCTCTGGCTATGTGACACAGTATTTGAGAGCATAAGGATCACTGGAATTAAGCTAACATTTTAAAATATACCTTTTGTACCTCCTGGGTTACGCTGGTTGCTAACTGAACCAGGTGTCTGGATTGTGAGAGAAGAGGCCAAATATTCCATTCAATTTAGGGAAAATGGAAGGGGAGCAATAAGGAGGTTCAGGGCAAGTTCAGAGTTCATTGAAATTTAACACTACAACTCCTTGGCCAATTTTGGAAGGTACTAAATACTTAAACAGAGTGTGCTTTCAGATGTGTGCTTTCCTTTTGGCTGGTGTCTACTAATCAAACCAGAGTATCAGGAAGGAAGCAAAGCTGTTGGTTACCATTCAATCCTAGGAATTTACTTTCTTCACCTCTCTTTAAAACTCTTGTATCAATTATTTTGTAAAATTTTTTAAGCTGTGATTGCTCAAAATAATTTATATTATTTTTTTATCTATTCTTATCCTGTAACAATAATACATGTCAGTGGAAACGTATGTGGAGGCTTTCTGGTTGAGTTTTAGTTTTTCCTAGATGTGTACAGACTGGCTATTTCAAGTTACATGTTTTTTCCACTCCAGTTGTCAGCTAAGAATTATTAAATCCCTGGGAGAGTTGAGAGTGTTTTTGAAGGATTTGATGAGCTTCCAGTGCCTGATGCTCGCCACATTGTTGTACTGGAACCAGATGTTGGGTACCACATGTTTGTGTTTTTGGACCTAAGTAGGTTAGGTACTGTGTCTCTGGTTCTTAAAACCAAGCATCAGTTTCACACCCTAAAGCTGTCATCCTTGGTCATCATCCTCACAGTCCTGGTTATGGGAACATCTTGCATCAGTATCCCCAGTTGTGAAACCAGAACTGTCTTTTCTGGATCTTCCTACTTCATCTCTTCTGTGTCCTCTCAAATAAAAGACTTTCTGACTTAAGTATTTACCCATGAGGAGTCTATGAGTGTGTAAGGTCAAAAAGAGATTTTTGACCACTGCCCTTTGTGAGGATGCACATGAGGACTCATTCCAATGCAGAAACTCTCCTGATGGCTGCTGGGAACTTGCTTTTCTCTTTCTCACCTGTTAATTTCTGAGTTCCTGTTCCACACACTTGGACCTTTTAAAGTTGGGCTTGTCTTTTATCCATTTCTAGTACTCCTTGTTATGTGTATCTTCAATTATCCTCCCTGCCAAACATTAAAATGGATGATACTGTGTCTTGCTGCTTTCACCACCTGAAATTCATATTGGGAAGAAAAAAAAGAAAAAGCTGCTTTACTGTAGTTGTTGCCTCCTATTTGGATTGGCCAAGTCAAATGTTAATGAGTACTTTTTTTCTCATAAATGGACAAACTGGTTTTCAGCAAAGTGCAAAGTTTGTTACAGACCTGGCTAACAAATGAAGGATTTAGTTTTAGGTTTTTTAGAGCAATTAAGATTACTTTTGCATTGCCTTGGAGTTAGCCTGGACTTGATTTTCAGTGATGGAACTGTACCTCCACTGAGCCTCTATAACTGATTTTGCAAGAGGAAGACTAATACAAATTTTCCATTTCTATTTTCAGGTTTTATTTACTTCATCCCTTTGTTTTCTGTCACTGTTGTAATATGACAAGATGGTTTCTGAGCACTAACATTTTCGTTTTTTCTCCGAAGGGTAATTTCAGTAGAGTAGCACCCTACTGAGAGTAATGTGGTGAGAAACCAGTTGGCCGTGCTCTATTCAGTTTTCATTTGCCTCTCTCTGTAAAAGTTTAAAAATATTCCTCCTACAGGAAATGTTTTCAGTTCTGTTATGTCTTTTGCTTCCCATAGGAGGTATTTCTTTTAATTTATTGAATAAACCCATAAAAATTTTGGCACAATAGTGTCTTTGGGCAAGCTGTTTAAGAGATCTCACCATCTTCTGTTTTTAGAAGATGTGCAATTGTTTCTTTATACAGTGCTGTGAGGCTCTGGGGCCAGCTGACAACTACGTGAAATGGGAGAATTTGAAGCTAAAGAATATGGATTGACATCTGCTATAACTTCTCAAATATTGTTATTTTGATTGTTTGAATCTCATATTTATCTTTCTTAAATCATGAAAAAATCCCTCTTTTTTTTCCATTGTCTTCAATCTTAAAAGGATTCTGGGTAAGCTTTTGCTCTCAATCTCATCACCACAGTTCCTTTTCAAAGTGTATGCCTATATAGGAAGGCTAAATCCTTGTAATGTCCTGGTTGGAAATCAGCATTGTTTAACAGTTAATTTGATTTGATGACAGTGCAGACTACTATTTGAAAGGGGTGGTGGGGAAAGAGAGACTGGGATAGATTACATTTTCATGCTGTAGAATAAGACCCTGTCTACTCTATCATAAATTAGAACAATATGGTTGAGTTTTCTTGTGGCTGTTTTCTAACATTCCTGCTGACAAAATATGGCGTGCCTCTTGCTCATTGCTTCACTACTGTTCCTCAAGCATGTGTTTATGTGTGCATCCAGTGACAGCTCTTGTTCCAGCACACACAGGAACACGTCTTACAGGTCTTCAGAAGGGGGCAGTGGGCTCAGAAGTGCTACCCAGGGTGGGCTGTGCCAGGGAGTTGGTACCAAACCATAGCAAGCCAGGAGAATTGGGCAGCCAAATTACTTAAATTGACACAATTGGAAGTTTTATTTCAGAGACAAAGTACCTTAATTCTATATTGGCTAAGGGAATGCAATGTAATTGGCAGCCAATATATATGGAGGGTTTTAAAGCAACTTTTTAGTAGGATAGTTAGTAGGAGTTACATTGGCAATTTTGTGTATTTTAGAAGTCTCTGGCATGCTGTCCAAAATGCTTCTTGATGCTTTTCTCTGCTTGAGATGTGAGCGCATGTGATTTGCTCACTCTGTCAAGGCTCAGATGGAACCTTTCAGTTTCATAAACCTCTCCTGAACAGAGGCAGAGTGATAGATAAAAATACTTTTCTTTCTTGGAGTAAATTATGTAACAGAGCCTCCTGCCTGTTTTTTTTAGCTCAAATGCAGGTAAATTAACACCACCTCATGTGGGCCAGAGGAAAATGAGTTAATCTAACTCATTTAGTGAGCTGTGGAAGGTGTGTAATGTGGAGTGCAGGATACCTGCATATTGGGCTGCATGAGCAGAAAGGTAACAGGCAGGTCAAGGGAAGTGACTTCACCCTTGTGAGGCCCCATCTGGACTCCTTTGCAGAAGGGAAATGTTGACAAACTGGAACAAATGGAGTGGAGGGCCGTCAGGACAGTTAAGGGATGAGAGAGCTTAATGTACAAGAAAAGGATTAGGTTTGTTTCAGCCTGGAGGAAAATTAAGGGGGGATGAAAATCCACTTTTACTACCTTCATGGGGACTAAGGAGAAGATGCAGCTGGGTATTGTCAGAGTTGCACAATGACAGTCACAAGTTGCAGCAAGAGGAATTTTGAGTAGATCTAAGTAAAAAAGCATTCACGGCAGGAGTGGTTAACTATTGAAATGGGTTCCCCAGAGAGGCTGTGGAATCTCTGTTCTTGGAAATTTTCAGCCCTTGGCAGGTCAAGGCCTAAAGGATTCAACCAAGTTTTGAAGATGAGACCCAGCTTTGAGTAGAAGATTGGACCAGATGACCTGCAGAGGTCCCTTCTGACCTAGTATTTTCTGTGATTCTGTGACTGAGAGTATAATTTCTTTCCGCAGTAGAATGAAAATTGCTGTTCTTCCTTGTGCTACAACATACATTTGATGGGACAAAAGTTGCTGAGTTGCAGAAATTATGATGCTGTCCAGCACCAACATTTGAAGCAGGCCTGTAAGAAGAGTAATTTCTTTCACTCAATCATTCTCTAAAGCTGCTGGTGTGTTTCTACTCTGTGAGACATATCCTACTCTTGCACTACTCCTGGTGTCTCACAAATGCAAAGAAAGCCAGGGTTGCTCTTTAAACATGTCAGTAAAATTCAAAACAAAACCACAACCAAACTCTTCTGAAATTCAAGTGCTTTGCAGAGGCAGCTACACAGTGCTCTAGCAGAACTTCAGCAGGGATTTGGCAGGGAAGTTTTAGTAACTACAGGTCGGTTTCCCGTGAACTCATTTAATGAAGCTAGTGTGCTTCTTCCAGCACCAGGGAACCCAGGGCTAAAAGGGCTTACACCTTCAGGACAGTGTGCTGTTAGGACAGACTCATTCTGATATTGAGCTGTGTCCATTTTTGTGAGTTAAGTTTAAAAATATTGAACGTTTGGCAAAACACAGTTAACTTTTCCTACCATTTCATGGTATTTCAGTGTGCTCATGACAGGCCATATGATGCTCTGCCTAAAACACTTCATGATGGTTCAGAAGCATTGCTGTCACTTTAGCTTTTCTAACTTTCATTTTTTGTCATCTTGCATTATAAAAGTAAAAATAATCTGTGAGAGAAATGGAAGAAGGCAAAAAATTGAAGAGGTATGCAAGAAGGAAAGGAAATCTCCTGCTGAGCTCTGAGCTGGGAATTGCATCAAATACACAGAAAAATAGGTGTGGCAATAGGACTGTTCAGGATTTGCCTATATTGTCTTACACAGCAAGAGTTTAACTTGATATTGACCTTAACAATTTATCTGCTTAAGGGTACAGTTATGTAACTGGGATCAGTGAAAGCCAAACTAAACTGGAATAGGCAGATGGGGCCACATAGCCTGGAAAAAGCTGGTACCAAATTGTCTTGCTGAAATAAATGCTTCCATTGTGCTACTTAAAAGGAGCACAAGTCATAATTTGCTGCTGTTTACAATGCTGCAGTGGGCTTTTTTGAGCTTCTGGAGCATGTTGATCAATATCAGATCTGTGTGTCTTTTCTGTGCTCTTAAAAAATTATTTTGGCATGTCTACATTTAGCTGGCAGAGGTTTTGTCAAGCAGGTGCAGCCTCCAGCATCGAGTATGAAAATGGGCTCACAGAAGGATCTTGTCCACAGTAAAATGAAGTGTTGATGGCTTGGACTCATAACCTTTTGCAGTCTCAGTAAGTACTTTTTTCCTTCATGGATCATAAGACGAGGAAAAGGTGATTCACAATGGTGTGGTTCAAACAGAAGAGGATAAGGAAGGGCAGAAGACAACACAGTGTGGTAAATGAGTAGCTAAGTGAACATCAGCAAGGCTGGAAAGCACTGCTGAGTGCCACCAGCGCTGGGCAGAGGAGAGCTTTGACTTCTGCTTGGGTGTCCCTGCCCTGTCTTGCTCATGGTGTGATGTCCTTCTGGGAGCGCTGAGCCCAAGGTGCCCTCCTGGCATGGCTCAGCACGTTGTGGCTCTGCCTGCCACATCACCTGTCCCTCAGTGAGGTTCAGTAAGATGAAAAGCTGGTGTTGGACCCAGCAGTGCCTGGTCTGTACTGGCTGCCACAGTGCTTTGCACTCCCTGGGTAGTTCTCACCATCATCTCTGTGATGGGGTTTTCTGAAGCTTCTCACTTTTGAAGATAAACCTTGAGTTCCTAGATGATATAGATAGTTTTTAAAATCTTATTCTAGGTCTTTCATATTGTTACTTTTTGCTGGTGTAATTAGAGCCTTATTTCTTCTTCCTTCTCAGAGAAAACAGACTGTAATGCTGGTGTCTTCCACACAAATTAATACTATTTTTTAGCAGTAAAGAGGTCTTAGTCCTTGGTCATGTTTTCTTGTGCAGCTGTTCATTTTAGTAGCACTTTCAGCTCTTGTTTCAGATGTTCATGCTTTGTTTGTGCTGTTTTTGTGATGATAGCTATGTGCTTTAGCACAACTTGCTATATTATATTTGCCTTCTACTATCATTTGTTGGTTTTGGCTTGTGACAGGGTACCTGCTTGTTTTTTAGAAACACATCTGGAGGCTATATCAGTGCGTTATAAAAGTCCAAATGTGTGCACTTCAGTTCTTTAAACCGATAGCATCCAGCTGATCAGATGGAAAATGGAAATTCTGATTGCTGTAGAATGTGGGATCTGGCATAAGTGCCAGAATTAAAAAGAGAATATCTGCTGTACTTTGGTAACTTATGTTCTGTGATAGCTGGCCTGGAGGGGACTCGCAGGGAGGGAGCTAGGCTGCACGGCTATATTCGTCAGAGCTTCCTTTCTGGAAGTCTTTTTAAAGCAAAACTCTCAGGTGTTTGAAGGCCTGGTTGTTTGGGAATCTGTCTGACCAACTGGCTGGAAACTAGATATCATTTTCCTTTCTAGCTGGGAAATCCTTCCCTTGTCCTGAAAGGCTGCTGAAAGCTACAGCCCTGCAGAGACAGGGGGGGGCCACTGCAAGAGGGGCGGGTGGAGATAACAGGGCATGATCCTTATGGCTTGTGCTCCACAAGCACAGACGTTTCTGCCACAGCTGCTGAATCCCAGTGGTGGGGTAGGGAACGGAGAGAGCCCTCATCACTTGGCAGGTTGAAGAGCTGTTGAGCCCTGGGAATAGAAACCCTGGGAGCAGCAATGAGCTCATCTTTATGGCCATACTGCAGTTGCGGTGGCCATGGTCTCAGGTGACAGGACACCTTTCCTAAGTGGTTTGAGCTCTTGGAAACCCTTCTTCTGGACCAAGTCCAGCTACTTGGACTTAGCATTCAGCATGAGATTTAACCATAGAACTATTTTGAGCTGAAGACAGCAGGCTTAAGATGAAACTTGAGTTATGGTTGAAAAGAATGAGATTACTGCAATGAATTATTTATTTCTGGCTTCCTTACAGTTTTTTCAAATACACTCCCTTAGTTGAGATAAAGGCATTTAATAACAATATTGCCCTGCTAGAGGGTGACTGGCCCCTTAATTAAAATAGGACCTAAGCATTTGTAGGAAATCAGGAACTCTTCTTGTGCTGGATCTGACTCAGACAGATGGAGGTAGAGTGGAAGCCAATGGGAAAGGAAAAATATGGTTGGCAACATCTGGGCCAAATCAAAGCAAAGCTGGAAGGGAGCAATTTGTTAGGACATTCCCTAGGAGAATGTGAGGGTTTCTGTAGAAGATACATAGCAGGGGGAGCTACAGAGGGGTTTGCTTGCTGACCTGTCTTGAAAGAAAATCCAAGGCTAGAAGAGGCTGAAAACAAAAGCAAAGGGGAGTTTTCTGGGCATATTCTTTGGAGCCAGTGATAAAGGGCCAGAGGAGCAAGGAAAGGGATTTGCTTCCAAGTTTGAGTGCTGGGGGTGTTGGTGCAGCAGAAGCAGCTGCTGAACTGTCAAGGACACAGAAAAAGCAGCATGTGGGGAATATAATGGGACCTCCCACCAGGTCCAAAGGTTTTGGGATTTTTTTTCACTATTTTGATTATTTTATAACCCAGCCTTTTCAGGTAGAGAGACTAAGAAGCCCTTCTGGGAAGGGCATGGAAGATTTGGGAAAGACTGGGATGACTGAACAGAGATCTGTAGATCAGTGAGCATGATGTGAGATGGAACTGGGTTAGCCATTGTGTTGATGCACTCAAAATCCCATATATATATATATTTCGGGATAAGCAATTGAATTGCTGGGGCTTGTCTTAGAAGATTATTTTGTGCAGTGGCGAAGTGCTCTAATTTATTGGTCAAACCTTAATGAAGCCTGGAATTGAAGCCTGGAGGAGAGAAATTGGGAATTGCATCTCTACATTATCACACCCTCTGTGAGATGTAGTTGCCCTGGAAAGTCGGGCTGCAAACATTTGATGGGAGAAAGGGGAAGAGTTTAGGAGCATAGGAAGGGAAAAGGAAACAAGAGATACTTTGGGTTGGTTGAAATTAAGAACTTCAGGGAAATTATTTAACTTCTGTGACAAAATGTTTTTCCTGTAAAATATATTTATATTTAATACATACACTGTTTCTTTCTCTCTAAACTTAAAAATCATGTTTGCTATGTTACATTTTTGCACGGGAAATACTCTCTGTGTCTGGATCCTTTGCTGCTCTGAATGATTGCCACATTGAAAAATGTTAGTTTAACCATTTCACAATAATTTAAGTACATCTGGAGCCCAGGTTACTAAAAAGCTGTTACTTATACAACATTGCAATGTACAATGCCAGGGAAAAGAAAAATAACATAAAATGTACTGTTTCTTAGTAATGTAAGTCAAGGTCTTTTTGTCTGTCTCCTTTGTTTTGTCAGGAAACATCTCCCAGCTCTGCTATGAGACACTGCAGAGCTGGGTGGGTGAAGGTTATAGTGGGTAGAGCCAGGGCTCCTCGGATGTGGGTTTGGTTGCTCACTGTGGTGAGTCTGTGGGATATTGGTTTGCATTCCAGTACAGCAGCTCTGCTGTTCCGTGTGCCACCACACCAGGGACCACCGTGCTCGGTTCAGGTGACACTGGGTGTCCCTACCAAACTCCTTCAGACGCCTCCTATGGAGGAGCTTCCAGAGCGATGAGGCACAGGAATGGTTGTGAGATCAAATAGCTGGAGGTCCTTTGCTTCCAAAGAGAACTGGAGGGCTTTTCCCTTTACTTTGGAGTGAGGAATTCGTGAATTATGCTCAACTGGCGCAACATCAATGTGTAGAAAAGGATCTAACATACTGAATTTGAAAGAAAGGAAGGAATATTTTTCCATGCTTTGTATTAGGATAACTCTGGAAATATTCTGTTTCTGATTTTGCTTTTGTTCTTCCTAGCTTTTTAGGAAATATTTGAATTAAAAGGGTTGAGTCAGTGCTGAAGACCATTGAGGGAAAAAGTAATTTGCTCATCTTGGAAAAGGATCAACTGCAGATTTTGCTTCAGGGACTAAGAAAGTTTTTGCTTTCCTTCTTCCTCCTCTGCTACTGTGGATTAGGGCTACATCCACTCTGTAAGACTATATATTATTTACAGTATGCACAGCTCAGATACTTCTTAGAGTAGCTTTTGACTACCTCCCAAAGAGTGGGACAGAAGCAGTGGGCAGGTGACTGCTTGGTCCTTAGGAGCTGCCTGGGGGTGGCTCGTTGGAGCGCTGGGAAGGGACAAGGCTTGAAAAAGCAGAGTTGCAGATGAACCTGTGGATTTGATGGCTAATCCATGCCAGAGTGTGGGAAGTGCCTGCTGTGAGGGCTAGGTCTCTGTGCCACATGGCCCTACAGAGCAGGCCAGTGGGGCTTGGGTGTTGTTTGGCAATTGCTGCTGGGTGTATTTCCCTGATAGGGGAAGGGGATGCAGCATTAGTTATTTCTGGAAACCACACAGCCCAGAGAAATGATATTTAGCTGTTAGATAACTGGTTTAAATTGGGATTATGCCCAAATTAGGGATGAGACAGTAAAAGTGAGTGATAAGAGTATCTGTTGTTTCTCACCTGACTGTGGGGGGTTGAGGGACAGAAATATGCATCCAGCAGTGTGCAAATCCATACAGAATCCAGAGAATTTGTGTGGACATTCCTGCATCACAGGTCACCTTGCATTGCAGAAGTGATTTTTACATTACCACAGTATCTTGGCACCCTGTTTGTTGGTTAGGACATCACTGTACAAGGTGTATAAACACAAGAGACTTTTGTTTCCAGAAATTTTACATAAGAGACAACAGAGAGATACAGTTGCACCAAGAATTGTACAGAGACTGTTTTGTGATATTTAGTGGCCTCAGCAAGCAAATGTTCAGCCTTGCTAAATTTTAGAGATTCTTAAACAATGGGGACAATGTTATAATAATAAATAATATAATATAATATAATAATATTTAGTGGTAATTTCTTCAAAAAGGAGGGGAGAAGGAGATAAATTCCCAGTGCACAAACTGGGTGACAGGGACCTGGCGTGATGGAATGAACATAGGCAGTAGATGAGGATGGAGGAGAGGATGGGACTAGTTCGGAAGGAAAATGTTTAAAGTTTGATGTGATAACAGGCTAAGGTACAGTGGAATGCTACACAGAAAAAGGTGGCATCATCAAAGCCAAGACATCTTTGCAGAGCATTGTGGATGAATATAAACAGAGCAACATTGTGTTGGAAAGGTGAGGAGAGAGAGTACCAGAGCCACTGAGAATAAAGCAATCTGCATAGGATTTCTACCTGGGTTTTGTAGTGAAAAGGCTGTGCTTTGATAATGTGTGTATAAATACAACTTCTTTTAGCTCCTAGACAGATGTCAGTGATAAGAGGAATGCTGCATATACTGATCTTTGTTACATTCCTGCCTCTCTGCACAGGCATCAGATTTTCCTGGTGTCCTGGAGACAGTGTGTAGATGCACAGTGTGGCATGGTGTAAAGATCTCTGGTCTAAACTGAGAAGCTGATGCAGTGTATGGCTGTGCCACAAGGTCTGTTGAGGTCCTGAAGTAGTGTAGCCATAGTCCCACAGTGACTAAGCTAAGAAATATAATAAAACCTGCTAATCTGGTAAATCACAATAATAATAAATTAAAAGTAAATGTATTTAAGGATTAGTCTGCTTTTATTTCTACAGAACTAAGTCTGTTTTGGTTAGCACATATTATGCCTTACTTGGGTGGTGTTGGATTATGCTTGTACTGTGAGAGGAGTTTGACACCTTTATGTGTGAGATTACCCAGAGATGAAGCATAAAACCAAGTTCAGCTCCTGCCCATGTAGGGATACCTCACCAGCTCACTTTTCTCCTGTCCCAACCTGGCTGGCTCCCTGACTGCTCCTTGCCTGGGGCAGTTTTACTCCTCTTCCCAAGAGGTATCTTACAATCTTTTCTGATCCCCCTGAGCAGTGTAGTTGTTGCTCCATTGGTCTGCTGAGTGTGTGGGATGGTGCTCCTTATTAACCAGCTACCCAGGTGCTGTGGTAGCTGTTGGCTGCCACCTCGGGGTACCACCTCCTGTGGTGGGCGACTGAATCCTGCTGTGTGGTTGACACCTGATACAGCCTGATTCTGCCCTTTTGGCTGGCAAAGGCAGAGGAATCATCAGAAAAGGAAGAGGTTATGTGTGTGATTTTAAGCACACAAATTTAAACCTTAGGCAGAAACACTTTTATATAAAAAAAAATTTAAGAGCAGCAAAAGAAAGGCTTGATGAAAAATACTAATACATGCAGCAATTCCTTTGGTTTGAAAGTTATCCAGTTTATTCCAGGCACCTTTTGCAATGTTTTCTTTGCACATTAAATGTCTTACTGGAGAGCTGGCATCTTGCTGTGAATTATTAACACTTACCTAATGGATGTTTACATATGTTTGCCTTGAAACTTAGCTCTGTAATTCGGTATGAAAACATTTAGTGTGCAAGCCTGTGCTTTAATGAAGGTGCAGATGAAGGTGTAGAAGAAAATGGCTGTTGGTTATTCATGTGTAACAGTTGTACTGAGCCTCCTCTAGTGCTGCTGTTCATGAACTTCATGGTTATTTACCTGTTTGTTATACCCTCCTATCTACTTCTGAACTGTTATTCTATCAGCAGCAGAAATAGTAAGCCTCTTCTCTAAATACCTTCTTCATTATTTCTCTACAAGAGAGCCAGCCTTCAACCAGACAGTAGTCTGCAGTGCTTCATTCCCTGGAGCCTCATTCCTGCCCATACCCTGTGGACCACAGCAGGGCACAGAGCCAAGCACAGCATTTGTCTTTTCCAGCACCTCAGCCCCCTGACAAGGAGAGGTGCACACCAAAGTTTCTCACTGTCTTCATTTGGATGGGTATCTTTGTGTTCTCCATTTAGTACCTTTTTGGGCACAGACTGCCAAGCTTCCACCTTGCAATAACATCTCTGAAGGAAGTTGGGGGTTATTATAGCCAAGGTTACGTGCTACAGTTCCTGGTCCCAATCCAGCTGCCCTTCAGAACTGTCATCCTTCCCTAACCAGGGACTATTTCTGTGAGGACTTGCTTTGATAAGAAGGAAAATTCAGTAAAAATTGGTTTTGCAGTGGCCGCTTTTTAGTACTGGAGAAAAAAAATGAGAAAAAGATGCAACAAAACCACCACAATCTGAAGACCCTTCTCCATTTAAGAGGCCAGATATCTTACCTGGAAATGGAAGTTCAGGAATGTGACTTGAATTATTGGTGACCTTGTCACTTGATTAGAAGAATTAATTGTTACCTTTTGTCCTTGAAGACAGGGATTTCAGTGTCTTGATTAGATCTTTGTGTGAGAAGCTGCGAGTGGAACAGGCAACTCCTGTTTCCACTATTTCAGCCTTGTTAGAGCACTGAAGGCTTTCACAGAAGTCCTTGCCCTGGTAGTTAGCCATTACCAAGAGGAATCTAATGATTTACCTTCTTCTGAACAAACATCTCCTAAAAGGACAGCAAAGAGGATCCAGTGGCAGATGCAGTGAAGCCTGTTCTGCCAGCTCTGAATATGTTGTGTTGGAGGCAAACACACAGAAGCGTTCCCTGTGCAGCAGTTGTGACTCGTGGGGCAGCTCTGCACACCCAGGCTCAGCCACTGCAAGGTTGGTCTGCAGCAGTGGTGGCACTGGTGACACAGCCGAACATTCCTGGCTGTCCTTGGGCGTGTGTCCCCCTGCCCTGCGGGATATCCTTCTTCTAAACACATGCAATCCCATTAACAGGACAAGAAAAATTATAATCTTGAGTGAATATTTAACATGTAAGATCTTGCAAACTTTTCTTTTTGAATCTTTTCACCTTAAATGAAAGTAACCAAATTGAAACTTAGCGTTAGCTGAAGTACATATGTCGTCTTTATTGATGAATTTCTTTAAACTATTTGAAAACATAAAAACTTCAATTTTAAAGGAATACAGTTGGCTCTCCTTAAAGGCATGTATACCAGCTTTTGTTTGATTTCTGATCCTGGGCTCCAGTTCTGCTCATAGACATAGTAAGAGAGAGTTGCTCGCCTGAAGAATTATTAGTATTTATGGTACATTTATCCTGCTAGAATGTGCCCAACTTCAAATAACCATGTTTTGATTATTTTGCAAAAAAAGCACTAGTCTGTAGGAAAAATATTTCTAGTCAGAAAATCAGAGATTTTTGTAGCAAGTTCTGCTATTCAGAAAAAAAAAATAAAAAAGGAAGATTGCTATGGCAAACAAACATGAAGCTTTGTCAAGCAGCATGCCAATACTAATTGCCACGGTTTCTCTATTAGTGGTGTTCTTATTTAAAACATGCCTTAACACCTTGTGGAGTCAGTTAACTATTACTTTGCAAATTATACGGTGTTTCAACAGATGTGTAAACACCCTGCCCTTCCTAAAGGTCACAAATAACTCAGCTTTAAAATTAGGGTTGATCATGTAATGCTCATGAAGGAAATGTGTTATTTTATACTGGAAAAATAGAGGGTATCCTGGTTCCTATTTTGGGACTGAAGCAATATAATTTTTTTGTCAGGGAATCACAACACATGGTCCATTTTTAACATATGTGTTTATTTTAATAAAATGAAAAGTCATATTCAATAAAAAAAGCTGTGGTGTGATGTTGTCAGTCAGGACTCTGTTGCAGTCTTCACTTGACAGTATTTCTTTCTGTCTGTGATGAGGGTTTGTTTTTACAGTTAATTTGCCTTCCCGTAGTAGGAGGACTGTATTTATTAGATCTTACCCTGCCTAATCTAACCCGAACACCTGCTGGGAAGCTGTAATGCAATGTCAACTGCTGCGGTGAGATAAGGACCTGATTTGCTTTTACTTGACACTGTTTCATATTTACCATATTTCTTTAGAAAACATTTTGGAAATTTTGGTTTGTGTGCATATTTGTTTAAATGACTGCTGTGTTTCACTTCCATAAGCAATGCTGTGGCTGACTCCAGTATGTCCCTGCATGAGTCTTGTGATAATCTTTTATATAAGATGCTATTTATCTCCTTCCAGACTTCATACATCCACAGGCTTATTTAATTTTGGACTTCTTTTACTTCACTGTTCTTTTTTGTGTAGATAACTCAGTACTTCATGGCTTAGGCAGATCTTCACAGAAACACTCATTGATTTTGCAAGAGGAGTTGGCAACATTCGTTTAGAAAGTGTGTTGCTCCTATGACTTGCTCCAATGTATAATTTACTATTCAGTTATCTGTCCTGCTGTTTGCAACTGGTCAAATAACACAGGAATGCATTTATAAGATAGTATTTATGACAAAATACTTCCGATGATTTTTGTATGGGGTGTTTCGTAGCTTATCTTAGATGTCTTACCACACTTTGGAGGCAGACAGTTGACATGTCATTCATGTTAGAAACAAGCATTCAACAAGATGTGAATTATTTTGTCTCTATATATACAAGCAATATTATATTCTGAATTCCTTGAATTGAAGGACATCACTCATTTTGATGTTGCCATATAAATATAATTTCACCTATACATGCTGAGACCAGAAACAAACACACAGCTGAAAATAAGATTTGAAAGAAAAATACCCATATGTCATTGCAAATAAATTTCTTGTACATGTGTATGTTCCTGTATAGTTCTGTACATGAATAATTTGTGTGTTCAAATGAAGGACAGAATGTTTTCCACATTTGGCTCTGGCAGGCTGAATTTTATGTGTGAAAACTGGACAAATATAAAGATTCATTATTGGCCTCACATCTGAGGAAGCTCTAGAGTAATATTTTCTTCCAGAGTCATTTTTAGGCTTGTGTTTAGTAAATGAGCTTCAGATCTTCCTGTTCAGTGCCGTTCTATTACATGAGGAGGAGCTTTGGTTCGCCGAGTACAGTCCAGCAAACTGAGACGTGAGCGTAGCACGTCTCCACGTAAATGCTGTGTTAGGACAGGGCTGTGCTGGGGAGCTGGTCCCCATCTGCTGGCATCAAAGAGCCACCTGAATGGGTTCAATCTTGCTTCCCTTTTGTGTGACTCTTTTTCCTTCATGCAGAAGTGAAGAAGGCAAGAGAGTGGGATGAGAAGGTGTAGTGTGAACTGAGGTCCTGCCCCTGGGCAGGGAGAAGAGCCAGCAGGACTGAAGAGCACAGAGGAACTGCTGAGTCTGTCACCAAAATACTCCATGTAGCTAATTTAGCTGAAGATTTGGTTTGGCTGCCTCTTTACATTCTTAGGGTTTTTCTGTGTATTAGGCATAAAGCACTCTACGACTGGTGACTTTTATTACGTGACTTTCACAAGTGCTTTTTGATTTTGCATGTGACATGTCCACTGCTTTTTCGACAACAATGCTATTATGTTCAGAGTTATAGAAAAAAAATGTGTACAGCATCATGCTAGAGAAATTCTGGTGATTGTGTACTTACTTAATGACTCAAGTAAGCCACTTGAGTTTAGAGTCAAAGTTACACAAGCAATTTTATCATCAAAAGTTTCTAGGGTTGAACACTTTGTGTTCTTGTGAGGTGGCCTGTCATATGGGATTGCACTTATCAAGTGCCAAAATGCTAAGCCTGAAAGAGAAGGANCCCCAACTTTTTCTTTTTTTTTTTCTCCAAGTCAGTCTATCCAGATCAGAATTCTGGGAATATTCAAAAAATAACAGTAACTTTGTTACAGTTCTATATATGTGTAGAAATGTGGAGTTGTTGCAGTTGATTTTTTTTTTTTGGTGTTGTTTTATTTGGCTTTGTTGATGGTGAGCTGCCAATGAAATGATTAAAATTCCACCCACTTCAGCACAATCTGTATAAACACAGGCCTTCAGAAGGCCAGGGTTCTTTTAGTTTTAATCTGAAATATTTTCAATCTTCATACAATGTCATCATTATCTTGCTTCCACTCTGTTCTGCTTTATTGGGGTCTGCTCCATTTAGATGATCCTGAATGCTTGATGCTTCCCTGGCTATGACAGGGGTAGGTGAGGTGTCCTCTCCTGTTCCCTGCCTGCAGTTTCCCTGAGGTCCTCTGTTGGATTTCAGAGCTCACTCAGTTGAGTTGTATATTGGCTATTTTTGTGAAAATGCGTTCACCTTTAACTCTTTAAAACACAGTTAATTTCCTTAGGATAATGTAATTGTGGGTTGCCAAACAGCCTTCAGGAACAGGGAACAGACTCCCAGAGAAAATGTAGCTAATTTGAAGTGATGTGGGGGCTCACATCAAAAAGCTTTGGCAAAACTTTCATGTCTGTTTTGACTAGGTAAAGATCAAAACTTTGCCTCATCCCATTGCTAAAATAAATGTAGCTGCAGACATGAGCTATGGATATCTAGAGAAAAAAAAACTTCCTTTAATCAAGGAGAAGAGAAGGAAAGAGGTCACTGGGACTGTCACTAAACCTGTAAAATTCTTTTCGAAAATAGAGACGAATGTGTGAATCACATCTGTAATTTCATTAAAAGTACGTTAAACTAGAAAACCAAGAATTCTTCAGTTGTCTTTTGTCCTCAGATACTTTTGGCATTCTCAAAGTTTGTTATTTAATCTTTTATGAGAACTTCACAGGTGCTAAGGATGTCGTATGCTGTCTATATCTGAGTTATAACCCTTTTCTCTTGACTGGGTCTTCAGTTATGCTTTTATTAGTATCCCTTTTAATCATATTTGGGTTTGCCGTTTGATTTTCATCACTGATTTTAAATGTGTGCTTAATTTAGTAAGCACACATTGAGGGACTTAACTTAAAACTTAGTGAGGGACTTGACTTAAAACTTTCTGGATTGTATTTCAGAGTTATTTTTCTTGCAAGATGATTTGTATTGATTGATAGCTCTTTCATGTGTTGAGTGTCAATGGCAATATAATCTTTTCCTTAATTTAGAACTTCTTTTGCTATTCAGACTGACAAACTGCATATGTACTCTTTGTTACAAGTGGTGAATAATACATGTAGCATGTGGTCATGTTTTATTTGTGGTGGTGCCCTGGAATTCAGTTCATGAGGTGGAAAATCAGTGTTATAAAATTGGTTAAATAATACCGAGTACATATAAGAGAAGAACGGGAAAGTGTGTAAAACCACATTTTCATGTTAAAACTAAGGGAAGTATCAGAAAACCAGTTAAACAGCACTGTATGTGCATTAAAATTATTATTTCAATTTGGATCAGGTGTGTGTATTTTGAAGCCACTCTTTTGATTATCTGCGCTCATTGAGTTTGATTGGGTTCACATCCTGGAGCAGCCTTGGAGCATGTGGATGCAATTGTTTTTGTATGAAATTAGACTGCCAAATGCACAAGTGGATGCTCAGCCTGTATCTGGTACTCAGGATCTTTAAAAAAATAAACTGTGCTTTTTCTCTGCAGCTAAGGGCAGGTTAATAGAAATCTTGGACAGTATCCGTAGGTAGGAATATGTAGGTGTCTGAATGGACTGGTTTTGGTCTCCATTTCATTCTTGGAGCTATGTCAGCCTCTTCTGCCAAGTATGTATAGATTTGGAAGGGGAAAAGTCCTTACTTCCAGTCAGTTCTTTAAGCAAACCTGTTCTTGAACTGGACCGAACTAAGGAAAACACTCTCTATTATCAACAAAATAGTTTGTGATTAGAAGTTTGTTCTTCTGTTGAGTGTTTACTTCCTTGTAAACTTCAGCAGCAGCTATTTACTCTTTGAATTTAATAGAAATTCTTTAATACAATAAGAAAAGTTTATAGTAACTGAAATTTTCACATTCTGAAAGTTTGTTTATTTTTTTGGAGATATTTTCTGAGTGTTAAGGATGTCATACACTGTAGCTGAGTTATAATGACTTGAGTGCTGTTCTAAAGAGAGATATCTAAATATCTAAATATCTAAATATAAATATTTATAAATTTATAAATATATAAATAGTTATGTATTTTGTCAGTCACTGGTACTTCTAGTGTCCAAATCCCTTGGATGCAAATCATACCTGGCCCTCATTATTTCTGTTCTTTCTCATCTTCATCTATCAACAGTGTATTTCAGAAAGAATAAGTAAGGATGTTATTCTGCTAATGTTCTTCCCCTACAAAGATAGAATATAGAAGATGCAAAGAAATCAGGCATCTTTTCTGTATTTTCCTTATTTTCTTGTCCCTTCTTATTTTGTTTGCTGTTATTTCAAAATGGCGCTTCCAGAATATGGGTAGGAGCACCCTAGGCAGGTCAAGGGAAATGTTTCTCCCCTTTTAATCTGCTCTTGTGAGACCCCACCTGGAGTTCTGCATCCAGCTCTTGGGCCCCCAAGATAAGAACGACGTGGATCTGTTGAAGTGGGTCCAGAGGAGGGCCATGAAGATGATCAGAAAACTGGAACACCTCTCCAGTGAGAACAGGCTGGGAAGAGAAGGCTCCAGGGAGACCTTATAACACCTTCCAGAACCTGAAGGTGATAGGACAAGGGTGAATAGCTTTAAACTGAAAGAGGATAGGTTTAGGTTAGATGTTAGTAAGAAGTTTTTCATGAGAGAGTGATGAGGCACTAGAACAAGTTGACCAGCAAAGCTGTGGATGACCTGTTCCTGGAAGTGTTCAAGGCCAGATTGAATGGGACTTTGAGCGACTTGGTCTAGTGAAAGGTGTCCCTCGTGGGCAGATTGGAAGCACATGGTCTTTAAGGTCCTTCCAACCCGAACCAGTTCATGATTCTGTGTTTCTAAAATGTGATCTTGGAGAAGACGAACCTCTTCCATGCTCTTACTCGTGTCAGCAGTGATGTAAGCACAGAAGTGGCTGTGAGGGATGGGAAGAAAAATCATGCTCTGCTGCCTCCCGGTGACCAGTTGTATCAACGTGGGTGTCCCATATGCTCAGAGTTGTCTGTGTCCTTCTGACACGGCCGGCACTGGGCTGTGACAAATGGAGCAAAGGAACAGTGCATCTGTGTGCTGGGAAGCAAGAAGTGTTGTTTCTCTGGCTGTGGCCTGCTGGTCTGCCCTTAATGCATTGTCAAAACTGGCCCCATGGCTAGCGAGGACTGCAGTGAGAGAAGAGAAGCTGTTTTGGGTTCGTGACTTAGCACTGTGCGCAGCAGAGTGTGAGCCCCAGCGTGGAGCTGGCCAAGCGGGCGCTGTACGTACAGCCTTTGTGTGGATATCTGAGCACTGGCTACGTGCCCAGAGGGGTGCAAGTCAATGAACTCATCCTCTGTGTGCTCACCTGGCACAGGGTTGCAGCTGTCTGTATATGCAACAACTGAAAGTGGAGGAAAAATTTCCCTTGTTGCTTTTGGACTGTCTAGGTCCAAAGTAAGAACTGATACCGAAAAATGAAAGAAGACTTTTTGTTGTTCAAATCTGTGCTTTTTTCTACTGAGGAAAGAGTATTCCTTTTAGTATTTATTTCTTCTAGACAATGAGTATACTTGAACAATGAGTTAAGCATCACAGCTCTTCTAAGTAGGGAGTGCTGTCAACTCTTGGCTTATTTTCTCATGTACTTTGGTCCCCAGTTTGACTACAGCAGCAAAATTTTACAGTGTGTGCACAGAGTTTTATGTCCATTTTCTACAAAATTTTTCTTTGGCATATAATGTGCTGTCATTTGATACTGCAGTATTATCCTTCCTTTCCTTTCCTTTCCTCCTCTGCCCCTACTGTGGTTTTCATATCTGTCAAAGTGCCTTTATGGCTATTTGCAGTTACTTACCTTTTTCACAGCTCTAGTTCAGTATGGTTTATATTTTCTTCCAGATTGTTAAATTACACTTTCAGGTCATTAATCTCATTACTTCTCTTCCCAGGGAGATCGTGGAGAATCAGACCTCGATCATCTGCTGGAATTTTCTTTAGCAGAGTCCAGGGTCATGAGGCTGAACACATTGTTTGAATATTCATCCAGCAAGACCTTTGGATATGCAGTGACTGAACTCAGCTGAGCACTGCTGCTTACAATGATCAGTCTTGTTTATTTAACCCAGGCTGTACTTTAAAGAGGTTTTAGTTACAGGCATATTTGGAGTCCTATATAGATCACAGCACCACCAATGTGCTTGTATTATCTCTGAGTATCTTTACTGTTGCTGAGCAAAAAGGGAGGCTCTATTCTTTTCACATGGTTATATAATTAATGAGTTATTCTAATGGCTTTTAGATATTATTTGGGGATATTTTCAAAGAAGTTACAAGGTCAACATTTCAGAAAAAAGTGAGGCTGTATTTTATAGCTGAGGGAGTGAGATGCCTGCATTACCAGTTCCAGTAGAATTTAAGTTTAGCTAAAAACATCTGTAGTTCTTTTGGTTTCAGGAGGACGTCTCTCCCAAATATGCTGAGCTAAAAGCTGTTTTCCAGATTTTGCCATTAGACAACTCCAGGACTTGCCAGTTCTTGAACTTTGCCAAACTGCAGACAAGTGATTCTGATAACATAGTGGGCATTTTCCCTGTGGCTATTTCAATCCTTGGGACAGAAAAGAAAATGGCAAAAGTCACATGCGCTTCCAGTTAAATTTCTTCTGGATGACAGCAATAGTTATAAAAGCTAGTTCCTGAATATTCACAGGGAAGGAGAAATAGAAACACTAAAAAACTGGAGTAGAGGACCAAAGGTACAGAGTTAGTATAGCTTTATCCTAAACCCAATCTCTGAAGAAATCCTGGTAGAGAAGGTGGGATCATCTAGAGGGAGGGAGGTAGATTTTGGATGTTTCCAGGGAGATTTATTATAGGACATATTGGGAACACTCATTCCACCTTTCATATATATCAAGAGGTTGTTTCTTTAAAAATGATACATAAATGAAAGAAATCTGCCAGACCTGCAGTGTTCAGCTCTTCAGACTCCTAGGGACTTTCAAAAGATACCTGCTCAGAGCAGGTTTGGTGCTTGTCTGTGCATGCAAACCTGTGACACTTTGTGACGTCAGACAAAGAAAATAGTGTTTTGTGTCCTGTTTATGATCACGTTGCCTCTCCTGCTTCCCAAGATGGAGGAGTCCCCATCCAGCTGCTCACAGGCTGCTCCTACCTGCACAGCACTGCTGCAGGTGTCTGGCACAGCCATTTCTGGGATTCACACTTTGCTAAGTCTCAGTTGTCCAGGCTAGCTTCCAGTACTGCGCTACTTCTGCTGGAAAGGTGCTGGAATACTCTTGGGAGGGGCTACGTGAGCAGTCCAGGGCAGGTGTTAATCTCCAGTGAAGGGGAGATGAGAGGCAGTGGGGCAGGCCAGGGGCTGTGAGCCCTGCAGTCAGCACAGCTGGCACGGCAGTGACATGTGGCCAAACACCTCATCTTTGCAAAGGCACTTAATACCCACCGTGCTTTTATTTATCATTGCACATACAAATACTCTCTTTAACTTATGCAGTGAGAGGGTTTTGTGCTGGAGATGAAACTTGTGTGACTGCAGCTCAATTTTGCAATGCCCATCCATTCTGCAGGGAATATAAGGATCATTTTGCAGTAGGGATAGTTACAGTATAACTGTAGGCTCCACTGCAGCCATTTGAAACATTTTGAATGGTTATGGCAAAAACTATTAGGAAATACAGTATTTGGATATGACTATAAGTTAGTGCATGCTGCTCAAGAAGCTCTGCACTAGTCAGATCTTGTGCTGTGGAATCAGTCATTCTGTCACTGGCTGTGCCTAACGCTCGGTGCTGTAGAAGCAGATGAAGAATTCATAATGCAAGTGTGTGCGCCTGTGTGAATACAATTATGGAAGGAATTCATCCACAGTAACTTCAAAGAGCACTCTCCAGCAGGCAGAAAATCACAGTTTAACGCATGGAGTCTTCTGTCCCAAGACATTTGTCCGTGTTGCCTTACAGAGCACAGTTTGTCTTCTTCAGCATATACAGTACAAATGATGCAATTCCATTTTCAAATACTCAGCCGTGACACACAGCCCTGAGAAACGCTCATTATTCCTTGGCTTCACTCTTCCTTTTATTTCTTATTTATTCAAACAGATTACATTCCCATTTGGATAGGATTAGCTGTGGTTTGAAAGTATTGCTGCGGTTTGTCCTGTGAACATGAGTGTAGTATTTAGCTGAGCGAGGTCTGTTTCATGACCTGAAACCTCTTGGATAGAGCACACAAGAGTGTCAGCACTTGTATCTAACTAGATTTCCTGTTGTATAAAAGCATGAGGCACATTTAGGGACCTCTTAGGAACTTTCCCATGGGGTAGAACACAGAATCTGGGGGTTTCTTCATGGCCTTTTTAGGAAATGTGGAAATTTTTTTACCCTTGGTTGTTGAGCTTCTGATTAACATTAACAAATATATTCAGAACAAGCTAAAACAGCAGTGCTTAACATTTTGCTGTGATGGGGCACAGGAGAGCATCCTGCAAAGGGACCTGCCTGTGACAGCATGTCGCCGGTGTGCCCCCATCCCCATATGGCCTAATGAAACCCATATACAGCTGTTTATCAACAGTCAGCAAGGTGACTTTGTCCTCAAACAATTTAATTTTGCATTTTTAGGATTAAAAATAACCAGGTAAGTGCAATAGGTGTAATTTATATTTGTGCCTTTTAGTATGGCAAACACCAATTTTTTAAGGATTATGCAGTTTGTCTTCTACATTAATTTTTCAAAATGCATAACAGAGTGTTTAATCTCCTCTGAATATCTGTGTTGCTCCTATGAACATGAAATATTTTTCCTAATTTCATTTAACGGTTTTATTTTGGATACAAGTAATTTTGTTAATGTTGGAAACCCACACACAATAACATAGCTCTGATGTTGAAGAACTGAAACTCTAATTGACTGGCCTTGTCTCTCTGAAGGCAGAGTGCAATGTAAACAGGAAAACAAGAGCCATAAATGGTAAAAAGCTCACTTTTTGAATTTTAACCTCCTGAGCTAGACTACCGAAAATTGGTGCTGAGAACTAACCTCAGCGTGAATGCACACTGTTATTTTAGTAGGAAACATACAGGTTTTTATCCTAAAGCACAGTGTAACTGTTTTATGCTAAATATGTGTTTCTTAGCACAAATTAAATTGTTACTTGGCTCAAATTGAAGTAAAATAAGAATTTGTTTAATATTATATTATATTATATTATATTATATTATATTAATAGGGTGCAAACTAAACTAAGCTCAATGGCAGTCTCTTCCTTGCTCGTTCACGCCTGGGAAGCATTGTTCCAGAAGCTAAGGGAAATTACATCCATCTCAGGCCATCCTTTTCTGAGGGGGACTCACTGTACAGCACTGCTGTTCTGGGCTGTAGGCAGGAGGTGAAGCATAATCCTCACATTAACTTAAGTGGCTTTAACAGAGGACTTCTGGAAACCCTTACCTTCAAGAAATACAGGTAAGGGGTCTGTGTCTGAGGAAAAAGGTTTCTAACCTTCTTAAGCGTAGTCTCTGGAAGAATAGGAGGTCTTCTTGCTGCTTTGGTTTTCCGAAGCAGCAGCCACAGATCCCACAAGATGACAAGTTATAAACCTGGAGTGCAGCTGTACAGGTTAAGTCGTGAACTCAGGCACAGTCAGTTCTTTTCCTATGTTTGCAGAACTTAAATTTTCAAGCTGTCTTAGACTTCATTTAAGAATACCCGAATATCTACAGCCTTAAATGGGAAATGTGTGTACCTATTTACAGTGCTTTGTACTGTAGTAATCCATTATGTTTTTGATGTCCCAAATGAGTCTGTATCTCTTAGCTAAGAGTTTTGAACTCTGAAGAAACTTGTGGCTAGTGTTGTAGGCAATGACTGGTGCAGAATTCAGCATTAGGAATGTGAAAGCTCTGGTCTGGTGTCTTCTTTTAGCATTTCTGTGCAGTTTGGTGTTTCCGCCCATAGCCAAATGTCCTTTACTACCTTCAGGATCTTCCTTGTGATGGAACCTGCTCTTACCAGCTGTATCTCATCAGGTCCTCATGTTGCTGCTCTATAAATGAACGTCCCATTACCTGGTCCTCTGTACCTGACCTAAAGCTTTCTGTAGTCAGAGAGACTTCAGTGAACTTTGTGTCAGACCCTTTCTCAGGAGCTGAAGCTACACCAAAGAACCCCCATTCTCATAAGAACCTGGAACAATATCAAAACTTTCCATGTCTGCAACTGGTTCCAGCTCCCGTGGTATAGCTTATCTCATCCTGAGTAACACTGAGAACCAGAGCTTACTACTTCTCCAAACTGAACATAGAAGAGGAGAATCTGTTCTTTTTTCTATTTTGAGTGTTTCTATTTTAATATCCTAATGAAAAGCAGTACCTAGTACTGAATAGCAAACCTCTGATTTCTAGCAGTCCACTCTCAGAATCAAGGAACTGGTTTCTCATTTTCATTTTTCCTAGACTTTTCCCATCTCTTTGAGCCAGTGAATAAATTGCTCCTGTGTTTTCTTGGCTACAATATGGCTGTATTGTACTCTACAGCTGAAATGGTTTCTCAGGGAGCAGGAAGCTCTTTTCCCAAAAGTATTTGTAGTATTTTCTTGATAGGGATGGACTCTTGAACTTTTCCTAGTTACGTATATATAGATTTCTTAAAAAATAAAATGAGTCCAATTCCTTGTTTCATCCATATTACTCTTTAACAACATTCAGATACACATGATCAAGGTGATGAAACTGATTTTTAAGAGAATTCAGCTCTGAAAGAAGGGTGATTCTTTGATTGCTTTCTGAGATGCTAAAAGAGGGGACCTTAAGTGCTTTAGCAGTATAAAGTAAGCCAGTGCATTTTCATCTTGCGAATTGTTATGTAAAGACATTTGAAGCCTCCTGTAGTTATTAGGGTTGTTCAGATGGATCCAGGGATATCATGCAGAGCTGCAAAAAGCATTTTATGATTCAGGCTGGTATCTGGTGATGCAGTCTTCAGAAGAACTGTTTGATGCTTTCCAACAGCATTTTACATTTTAAGCTATACGAATCATTTTCCAAATATATTCTGAAGGGCTGGTAGCATTTCAGTAATGTGCAGAGTGAGGAGGTGCAAAATCTAACAGGCAAAGGGAGGTGAGGCTGCTGTGGCTCTGTGTCCCAGGTCTGGTTGTGTCCCCAAGAAATACGTGTGTGTATGTGTGTGTATAACCATGGTTATACAGACACACCGATCGACAGACAGAGGGTACACAGCTGTGACACAAATAGGAGTGCCATGGATGGCCTGGTTGGTTTCTCCCCTCCAGCTGTGTAAGATCAAAGTCAAATATAGACGTGTATAGACATCTTTATACACCAATATACATTGTATGTATGCACATATGTTCTCAGCCTAGACTGTAGCTGCCCCTGGATCCCAGTCTCCCCAGCTGCTGGCACCTGGGCATGCAAGCCAGTGCAGTTGCTGGTGCCCCAAAACAGGGACCTCTGCCCAAGCTGGCGCATTCAGAGCCCTGTGCAAACCCGTGCAAGCAGAGCAGGCTGTCCACAGGGATGGCCCCTTCCTGTGAGAGCTTGGGGAGTGACGAATGACTGTGGTAATCAGGTGTTAATCAGCCACCCTAATGAAGAGGCTCTGTGCTGAGAGGTGCTGAGGCTCTGGCTGTCTCCACTGAGATGTTCCTCCTATTTCTTTACAAATCTGTGGGATAGGCAGGAACTCTGAAGTGAGGTGGTACCTCGAGTTTATGAGTTATGCTTGTCTCCTTAAGGATCCTGTTGAATATTTGTTACAGCACTGTTTATCTTTTTCTCTCTCCCTTTTTTTTTTTTTTTTTCTTGGAAAGCTGAGTGTAAATATTATTTCTTTTGATGCTTGAGTTCGAGTTTGATTTTCTCCCACTGACTTCACACTGCTGAGAGAGGGGGCTGCACAGACACAGCTTTTGAGAAGCTATAGCTGAAACCTTGTGCCCCTATGGCAGATCGCTGGGAGGCTTTCAGGAAGGCTTTGAGCTATTCAGTGGGAAACAAAGAGAGCACTCGTTTGCCCTGGAAAGATGACTCGGTACCCTGGAAAGAAGGAGGTCTTGGTGTGTGTCATATTACTCTGAGTCAGCTTTATCACTGAGGAGATTTAATGATAAAAGCATGTTTATTCAAAATACAGATTTACAGGAATGGAATGAAGTCACTAAAAAAGTTAAAATCACAAAACCATATTGCTAAGGGTACACAATGCAAATTCTTTTCAGCTTCAGCAATTTAGGTAGTTTGGGGCTCCTTTGCTCTTGCAGTGTGCTCTGCAAAGTTATTATAATTAAATGATGAATTATGGGGATCTGGCTTTGGTTTCCAGAGAGAGCTGCTTTGGGTAATCCCCTCCATTGCTGGCTCAGAAGGGAACAAGCTCCTGCCTCTTTCCTGTGTTCCTGACCCTGGTCCCTGTGATGGCCCAAAGTCACTCACACCCACATCTCACCACCCTGGTTTGATGAGCATTTCCTCATAGCAGTGGTTTAAGTAGGCATTAAACTCCTTTCATTGTGCTTTAATAATCAATGCAGCATATGACTTAAAAGTTTTATTTCATGAGCAATAACTGATACATTTTTTTCCTCCCCATATTGATTGTACTTGCTACTCTGCAGAGAAGCTACCCCAGGTTTGTAAACTTGTGGAAAGAGGAACAGAGCACCTGGGCATTGTGATCTTCTTCTATCTAATAGATTAAGGGTAGTATCTCCAAGGACCTGCCAGAGTCTGGTTTCTTAGTCAGTTTGTTTTGTTTTGCTGCACTGGAAGTGTTCTTTGGTGGAATGGAAATAATGAAGAGTGAATGCCTAAAGAAAAGGAAGTAAGCTTATTAGAAATTTTGAGCTTCAGATCTTGTTTTGGAACTTGAAGTAGTCTACACTTGGTTGAAATTAAAGTACAAGCCCCTAGGCTGATTTTGTGACTGAAACAGTCAGTTCCTGAAGGAAAGGATAGAAGATAGACTGACCTTCAGATATTAAAAAAATATGATTGTTTTTGCATTTGGGGTGAAATTAGAAAGGACTTCTGTCCTAAGTGGAGTGAAATTAGTTGATCCAAGTTGACCTTTTCAGTTCATTGCACTGGCTGGCTGTCCTGTGGGATGAAACAGCTCAGGACCAGAGTTGTGGGGATAACATCACCAGAAAGGTGTATTGATTAGTGAGGTTAGAAAGCTTGTCCTGAGTTGTGAACCATTAAACTGCATTTCAAACAGCAACACTTAGCCTGAAACAGTGAACCAGTCCTGAAATTAGAACAGTTTTCATAACATAATGATGGGAGTGCTTGCAGATAGATATTTGAGATGCCAATCATCTGCTGCACCAACATTAACTGTAGTCCTCAGTTTTGAAGCGCACTAAATGTCTGTGATTATAGTACTGAAGCTTGCTGATATGCACTCTTTCTCCATGTAAATAACATCATTCAAGTAGTTTGTTCCACCTGTTGGCCCTTTCTGTAGGTGTCAGCTGGAAGCAATGCATTGGCACCAGAAGAATCACTGTTACAAAGAGCAAAATTGGTGTCATGGCATCATCATTTGTTTATTTGATGTTTTCTCAACAATTTTTTTCTTTAGTTTTGAGGACTATCTTGCAAAATCCTCTGCTGAACTGCTGAAAGCTCTGGTGTCCTTGCTGGGACAGGCCTGTTCAGTTTTCCTTTCAAAGTGCAAGGAGGTTCCCTAGGTCTGCTGTGTCGCTAGCATCTTTTATTCTTTTTTTTTTTGTAAAAGTAATGATTTTTTTTTTTTTACTGTAGAAAACATTGGATTAAAATGAAAAATCAAGAACTTGGCCTTATTTTAAAACCAAATATTGATTTTTTTTCTGCTGCTGATAAATGGAGTCTGGCAGTCAGTAATCAATAGCTTCAACTTTTTGAATGTTTGTGGGATGCTACACTAGATGCAGAGCAATTAGTTGTTTCTAGTGGCTGGAGAGGAATATGAATGTTCTCCTGGGCAATGATTAGGCTTTATCGATCTTTTGAATCTGGTAAGACTCCAAAAATGTGTAAAAACTCTGTTTTGTAAATTAGGATCAGAAACTATTATTAGCTTTTGTTTGTAGTTCAAGCATGATGTCATATTTGGCATAGTGCTAAAGAAAAACTCCCAGCTCATGGATCTGTTCTTTCTCAACTCGGTGCCTTCAGTGTTTGCTCTTGAGGCCGTCTGTCTCTCCAAAAGAGGAATGGTTTGTGTGATACCAGCTTTCTGAGGGCTGATTTAGTGTTATCACCCTCATGGGAAGAGGGACAAGAGGCTTTGTTGGGAGCTGGTCATGACTGCATGATTTCCAGCTGGCTTATCCTTACATAAAAGTGTCACAGCTTTAACTTTTTATGCTGGTATAAAGTTCTCTAAGGACATTCCAGATAGACAGCCCTGGGCTTTGTGGAAAGGGTCACAGGATTTGGTCCTGCATTTTTTGCCTTTTTTTCCAGTCCTTCTATTTATATTCCTAAATTACTGTAATTTAGGGTTAAAAAAGATTTGTGGAAGCATAATATCACAAACCCCCCCCCCCCTTGTGTTTGGACCTGTAAAGCATCACAGGAGACAATGTTCTTCCAAGTTTTATGAAGTTGCAGTGTGTTAATGGCCCTTTTGTAACATCTTTTCCAGCCCTGCTTTTTCCCCTGCAATGAGGGTGGGGGCTGCTGAATCTTGGACTAACTAGGAATTGAGTAGGAGTTACTGTAGTTGTGGAGGAATAACTTGGTCTGTACTAAGTCTCTTTTCAGTTATTTGAAGTTTTCCATAATATTTATTTGGATAAAGTTTGAATCTACAAAAAGCTTGAAAGCCTTCTGTATATAATGACTATTTAAATTTAATTTATGTTTCCTACAATCAGGTATAAACAAACTCTGTTCATTGGAAAGGCAAGTATAAGGAAAGGGGAATACTACTTAGCATTCAGTTAAAAAAGATTCTTTCAAACCAGTCACATGATCAGTTTGAAGGATTGTCTTACTAATTTTCTGAAATTATTGTTTCTGAGTTCATTGGCCAAGTATGCATAAGAGTTTGACAAAAGTACTGTAGGGTTTGCAGTTAAAGGTAAAATACATATTTATCAGATGACTGGTTTCTATGTTTTGTTTGCTGGCTGAAACATCCTCCTTACTGTTGTCTGTGGAAGTATTTCCTTCTTCAAAATGTGGAGCTTCTTTCTCTTACAAGGTTGAAAAGTATGTGATAGCTCGAGGGGTAGAGGAGCCAAAATACAGTATTAGAATAATGGCAATTTTGCAGCCTGGTAACCTGTGTGAATTAACAGGACCATCAAAGTAAGCCTCACAGTACTAGAAAGCAAGCACTCCCCTCTTCCTAAAGGAATTGTAAAACATGTTTATGGATACACTGTGTCCTGAGAGGAGGCATTTTACACCATTGTTGTATTGGGCAAAATAGAAGAAATATTAAAGAAGTAGGCACTGAAGAGATAAATAGAAGGGTAAATATTACAGGGGTGGAATTTGAATTTGTAACTCCACATTAAAGCTAGATGTCATGAATGAAGCAGCTCAGCCTCGCAGGTATGTGGACAGAAAAGGCAGCCCCATGAATTACCTTTGTTATGGCAGAAGAGAGCCAGGGTATTGCCAATAAAACATGGCTGATGCTGTTGTGTCTCAACCTCAGATGGCTCCTGTAAGACCAATGCCTCCATCCCTGCCTGTGCTTTGCAGCATTCCCTGTCAGGTAAGCACCGTGTCCAGAACTGGGACCAGCCCTTGGAGCTGCAGAGGTTATGTGTGGCTCTTGTCTTGCTGCAGGCTGGAAATTCTCCTGGCTGGATCTCACTACAGAGATTAATACAAACCTTCCCCGAACAGTAATGACTTACAGAAAACACTTGACTGGGTTTTGTGGAAGGCTTTTGTTGACATTCACTTAAGATAAACAACATCATTCCTTGGTGGTTTTGCAAGTCATGAGCAATGACACGATGTTGGACTATTCTGTTTAAAGCCTTTAGACCATAATGGCAGTGTGCAAGTACTGTTCTTTTGTATGGGCTTGTCAAAACTCTTAACAGGTGTCTTAAAGGCAGTAACACCTCCAGATCAATTTTGGAAATCACTCTTGTATTATAGTGTGCCATAAGTAGTCAAAATGAAACAAATGTTAATCTTCCACATTCGTGTAAAAGTTCTGCCTCAAATATTCAGCTTAGCCTGGCAAATAGTCCTAATGTGACCTCTCCCTCTTGCTATATTTTTTACATTTTTTGCATGTGTACTGAAGCATTTGTGTAACTCTTTCTGTGAAACCTAACCTGATATTAAAATATCCAGTTTTCAGGGCTCCACAGAAAGTAACTGCTCATGAAGTACTACCTCATCTCCATCTCTCATCTTCAGTAGCTCTAGCCTGGATGGTAAGCATCTCATAGTGTTACAAAGAATGGGATCAAAACAAAGCAGCACCAAGACAGTTAACAAATGTCACTGCTCCACACACACAAATGTTTTATAAATAAATAAGCCATTTCAAAGGGTACACCAGTTACTTTTTAAAAAACATCCAACAGCGTCTACTATGATAACTTTTAAAAACTAAACTTTAGGAGAGGTGAAGAATGTTCCCTGTAGAACCATGCTCACACTAACTTTTAGAAATGGCTTTCCAAATACAACAGCTGGATTTAGTGTGTGTAAATGGCCTTGGTTTCTAACAAATGTGATACTTCAATAGAGGAAATGCAATATGAAAACTGTAATGTAAATATTTTTAATCTCCTGCTATCTGTATATGTATATTTCTCAATTTCTGAATGTGCTGTCAGATGTTATAGGCTAAAGTTTCCTTTAGAGAGTTTGTGAGACAGAGGAGACGGCAACTCCTCTGAGCCTGTTCAGTGCTCTGCTTCAGAAGATATTGGGATTTATTTTCTCTCCCTGCCATAAGTACTTGCAACCTCAACAGCCAGCAAAGAAAGAAGAAAGAGTGACACTGCTGAAATACATTAATGTTCACATGAATACATTAGAATTCATCTAATTCCTGCAGCAATTAATATATCTGCTGGGGATTCATCACATTTCTGAGTGCTAGATAAACCCAGACATTTGCAGTCGATATTAAGACATTTGTCTTACAGCTCAGCATGATTGGTTTTTTTGTGGCTTTCCTATCACATGGAAATTAAGGGAATCAAGAAAATGGTTCTTGGATCTCTGCTGCCTTGCTGTTTTATTGCTCTTCATAATAGTTGGAAGCAGCTTTCTGTCTGTTACTGACACATATTTAGTCCAGTGTGATTGTGAAAATCAATAGCCTACAGAGCACATTACCAGCTTTAAAAGACAGCTCCCACACCCCAGGCTGAATGTCTACAGGAGCCATTTTGTGAAGTTCACTGTCTGCACTTCTAACTTAGGCAGTTTTCTCATGGAGCCCCAAATATGCCAAGTTGTTAGAGATTGCTTAGCGTTGTTCGTTATGGCTTTGAACTTTGCCAGCTTCTGAACAGAATATTATGCCAGAAACATTTCTCTCTTTTTTCTTTTTCCTCTTTTCTTCCTGAAGTTCAGTAGTTTCATTTGGAGTCAAAGACACATAAGGCTCTTTAATAGTGCTTCAGGCAAATAGTAATGCAGTTAGAGCTCCAGCAGTTTAGAGTAAAGAATTGAATTTTAAAATTCTAGAAATGTGATACTTTCAGGTTGATTTTCCTCCTTAATTGTGCTTTTTATATGCTTGTGATGGTGGATTTGTATAAAGGGGCTCCAAAAATGACACTAGCATTTCCTTACCTTATTCCTGATTCATCTGTTCCCAGCAGTATCTGCTGACCTTTGCTGTTGAGGTAAGTTTGTGCTGCAGAATCAGCTGATTTAAAACAGGGGGTTTAATTTATTAATTGTGAACTGAAGTTTTTGTAGTTTTCCCTCATTTTCACAGTGTTCAGTCTTTGTTCTTATTTTCTAAAAACCCTTGAATGGCTATTCTTTACTGCCATTTTGGTACACACAACAAAGCAGAAGAGGCCCAGTTCCCTACTCTGCTGCCCCCCAGGGTATCGTTCACAAACCAGGAAGAGGAAAGTTGCATGTAGAGGGCTATCCAAGTGCCAAAGCTGTCCTTACTGGACTACAAACTCTGGCACTGCACCACCTAAAAGCACTTTTGACTCTGTAATTCAGGGTGAATTTAACTGAAATTGAGATTTCTTTGGTTAGTTGAATGCATGATGGAGAAAACCTATAGTGATTATTTAATGATGAATGCCAGGAAAAATCGTTAATATTTATGTTAGATGAGAGCAATTAGGTTGATGAAATACAGTCTCCATTGTCACCCTTTTGTCATCATGTATGTGAAATCTGAGCACAAATCCAATTGTTACTGATTCGTTCCTCCAGATCTTTTGGCATTAGAATTGAGGTGGCAGGAAATCCAGTTGAGACAGTTATTTTTGTTCGTCATATAGAGTTTGTATTTTAAAAATAAATAAAGTTATTTTTACAGAAGGGCAATAGTGCGTGTGAACATAACAGAAACATCACAGAGGAGACATCACATCTTTAAATGTTAAATAAACTTCTTTACAAATTAGAAGGTTTACACCAGTTCCCATCCTATCTGAGACCTTTCTGCACTGAGAGTTTGGAAGACTGAAATGTGTGTTTTGCAGTAGACTGGCAATAGACAACAGTATATATTTCTGTTTTAGCATTTTTCGTTTTTTCAAGTACAGATCCAGATACATAAAGAAAATATGCCTGTGTGTTCTTCAGATTAATTTCTGCTGTATCCAGAATAATGTATTAGACTTCAAGGCAAGAATGGAACATCATGATTCTGGTTGACCTCTGTTGAGGCCAACTGTTCTGTATCTACCCCAGCAACTTGTGGTTGAAATAAATCAACTTGCGATTTTTTTAAGTACAAAATTAAATGCATTAAAAGCAAATGAAGACTTATACTAATTTTTGCTAGATACGTTGGCTCTGGATGTGAGGTACATACCCTGTTTGAAAATTTGATCCCTTTTTTCCTCTTAGCCTTTTTGTGATGAATAGAAGATGTGTTACTGTGGACTGGATGACCTAATTAAATGTTTGATTTATCTTATTCATAGTAAAAGGGCATATGTAAATAGATAGATAGATAGATATTATAAATAAATATATAAATGTCCTAAGAAGGGCATTATAAAAAGAGACAAAAGCTTGAGAGCTCCTGGTCCCCAAAATTCTGTCCTTTGTCTGAAACAGGCTTAACTTTATGACAGAATAGGTACTCCCTGTCATCTGATAACCATTCCTGGGATGGGAAGATGGTATGTTAAAAACATGAGTGGTTAAGGGAAAAGCATTAGGAAAGCAGGACAAAATCAGAACAAGTGATTCTCCACAAGGGTGGAGAAAATGCTGTGACCAACAGGTTTTTCAGGCTAAGTGTTGACAGTGTAGGGCTGGGAAGTATTAGCAAAGAAACTATCTTTTCATTGATTGTATTGTGTAGAAGGGGAAAGGGCATTGCACACTTTTTGTAAGAGTTGGGCTTTATCAGACAAATGCACAGTTCCATTGTGGTTTCTTTTCCGACACACAATTAACACTTGAAAGCAGAAATTTGGTTTTATGGGTCAGAAATGCATAAATGCTTATATGCACAATATGCACACCTCTGACCATACAGGAAACTTACATTTCTGATACAGCAAATTAACTAGACAGAGTTAATAGTGAAGGTCCAAATCTAAAAAGGTTATCTGCTTCAGCATAATGCATTTCATTTCAGTACTAAAATGGTGAAGCTGGACTAGACATCTAAGCCAATACACATGCAAAACTAATGAATACATTTTGTACTGATTGATGCAGTTTGTCTTGCTCAAACTTCTTTAGCTCCAGGAATAAAATAACTATTGACCTAGTTCTAAAAATATAGAGGATCAGGTAATATCTTAATTCTGATTTATTTGGTTCAAAATTTGAAATGCTATCACTTGCAGCTGGAAGATAAGCAGAGGTAGGGAACAGTGCCATCATGAAATGCTGCAGACTAAAGAAAATCACCTGCTTGTCCTGGGATGAGTGCCATTGCTGTCTGAGTGAAACACTGGGCTGGTCTCTCATCCTCTGAATGGGATGCAGATGTTCCTAATGGAAGAGGAATTTACCTGTACAGTATAGGGGATGATGCAGCAAGAGGTAGCGCTTAGCATTTTGCATGTGACTTCTATCCAAATACAGGACTTTTTTTCTTTTTCTCTAAAGGCAAACCCACAACCTGGAAAATATTAGAATCAGATTGCTCATAATACTGGAAAAGATTCCTGGCAGCTGTTTGTTTTGGCTGATTCCATTTTAAAATAAATTCCTAACAAAAATAATAGGAAAAATATATGTCGAATATTGTACCTTTGTTTGGCATTTATGCTGTAGTGAACAAAGTTTCATTAGAGTTATCATTGTCATTTTTACATAGTAGTTGGGCATCTAGTCAAAACTATGTATATACATAAATAACTAGGCCTATGCCTGGAATATTCAGGCACTATATGACATTGGTTTTCCTTACTGTCCTTGCTTTGCTCTTTTTTTCTTCCTTTTCTTGGATTGGGCATTAGATTTGAGAGCTGGGTCCAGTGTTTGAATCCAATTATTGTATTATTTCAGTTATTCCCCTTAGCCCTTTCTGCACAGTCCTTTGATTTCTTGTATTGAAAGTGGGCTGCAGTTAATCTTCCACAATGGTCTTACTGAAAAGGGAAATTGATTGGATTGATGTTTTCACATTTTTCTCTATCCCCTTTTAGATCCCACCTCAAAGGTGAGACAGCAAAATAAAAATCAAAATCCTGGAGTCTGCAGATTAGAGATAGGGATATTAATCTCTCTCAGCCCTGAACACTTGCTTCAGCAAGCTGCCACCAACAGCAATTTGTTCTGTAGGATATTGAAAGATGCTTTTTATTACCTCTGTTGTCAACCAGTTCCTACTCTCCATGCATACAAGAAGGTTTATGGGCCCTGGGCTGTCACCTTGCCTCCCCTTTGAACTTGAATCCCTGGATGAAATCTGGACATTCTTGTAGAACTTCTTCCTTGCATATTTGTTTAAGTTCATGCTGAGTTGACTGACTTCTTGCTCTGGATTTTGCCCTGATGTGACCACATTTTGTTTTCACTATATAAAGTTGCAGTAAACCTATTTCCTATTCCTTTTAAATTCCTTAATTTAGTACATTTTAATGTATCTGTCCATGTTTTTTTCTTGTGTATATAATATCAAGTAGGGAAGAAAATCCAGGATGATTTGAAGGAAAGCTTTATCAGCATTAGCATGGGAATAGTTCTGTAATTTCTGGGAAAAGGCCAGCAAATGACTTGTTCAGGACATGATAAATGAAGGGGAAAGTATTGTAAGAAAATTCTCTATCATGTATAACCCACATAAATTACTATATATATGCAGAGGAATAATTTCTTTAACTTAAATTTAACTTAAATTTAACTTTAATTTAATTTAAAATTCTTGTTAAGGCCAGAATGAATTCAAAATATACATGTAAGTTTAGTAGAACAAACCTATTGGTTGAAGAAGTTGATGGTTTCCGGAGCAGTTTAGGTGTGATGAATTCTCACCAAAGAAAGACTGGCTCCAGGAGATGCCTGACAAGATGGGATTACTGGCTGACTCCCTTGAGGACCACATCTCTGTCTCCAGTACAGTTTGTCTTTGCTGATTCCCAACCTCTGTCCTAGTGCAGCCTGATTAGGCACACTGTCCTTGCCTCTCCAGCAGCAGTGTGCTATTTTGCTGAGCAGGCAGAAGAGGAACTGAAGAGCGCATGTAGTTTTAGCAGAACGACATTCTAGGCCAGGGCTGATTTATAATGACTTTTATAAGGATCAGATTTGGTCAAGATAGAAAACGAATGCACTTGAAGCACACAGGCAGGACCCACAAAGGGTTGGTGAGACATGATTTTTGTCATATCTAACAGGGCCTCTTCTGTGTTGTGCAACTGGGATCACTGGCATACTTTGGCCCTTTGCTCCAGGGACTCCTTGGAGCTGTGATGAGCCACACATGTTGCCTCTGACTTGAGAATCCTCATTTTCCAAGATTGGATTATTTAGCGTGGTGCAATTGGAGCTTGGTGAACTTCTCTGGTGGAGTAGAGGAGTTTCTTTCAGTCCTGCAGAAATGCCAGCAGCCAGACTTACTTAGGTGATGACCTTATTTGTAAGAGTGCAATTATTCTTCTCAATATTCACCACACTGGCTTTCCCAGTGCCTCCAACCATAACATTTTTGTTCTGCAAAGTGGAAGAAAATAACATCTTCATCTGAGATACTTAGTCAAAATAAGTAGTTCATTTGAAGTTCACTGGTGATCAGGAAGGTTGAGAGAAAATCTGATGGAGGGATTAATTATGGTTTTGGGGATGGGATATATTTGACCATAATTTTTATCCGATTACAATTTAAAAGAACATAAAAAAGAAAAGAAGCTGGGAATGGTTCAGATTTCTAATGTGTAGTTTTTGACTGCTGATAGTGGGTCTAAGCAATCTGCTGTGCCTTAGGAATAAGATCTTAGGTTTATTACAGATAATTTTGTAGATGCAGTTCAGTTGCTGTCAAAAAAGAAAAAGACAAAAGTTAGGATTTACAGAGAAGGAACAAAGAGTAACCAGGAACAATTTTTGAAGGAGTCTCCTGATCTATCCATGCCTCCTGTGCTTTGGTTTGCCCGGGAGTAGTCCCAGGGCCCTCAAGCTGAAGTTGTTTTAGGTGAAACTCACCTAGAAGATGCACTTTGGAAGCACACCTAATGTTTTCTATGTGCAAAGGGACATTGAGTCTTATCTATTCCAAAACAACACCCCCAACAGGTATATAGGGCCAGGTCCTCTTCTCTGCACACCAGCCCCTATGGTGCTGGCAATGTGGAGGCAGCTGGAGAGGTTTCTCTCTCTGGGGGGGTGGACAGGAGTGTGTCCACTTGTTCTCCTCTCTGAGTGTCTCCAGGGACTGGGGACCTGACTCTGGACCAGGCTGGACCTGTGGTCTGTTCTGGTTGGGTGAAGGATTTCAGGATCTTAATTTTAATTGAGACATAAATAGAAATATTGCTGAGAGTTACTGAAAAATAAAAATGGCCATATTGTTTTTGGTTTTGGGTCATTTGATAACTAAGGATGTTACCCGGAACAATGCATTTGTTGCATTCCTTTCTCCATGTAAGAGAGAGGAACATGCATCCTGTAACCAACACAGACCACATCCCTTGTTAAGGACAAGCTTATCTCTCTCCTGAGAATTAGATTTACTGCTGCTGTTAGCAAAGGCCTGGGAACGGGATCCCCTGGCTGAATTGCAATCCAGCTCTGTCCATTTTGGAAGTTTTCCCTCTGTAACGCTTTCATGTCAGAGACATTTTCTTCCTCCTGGTGATGCTTCATCTTAATTCATTCTGTCCTATGTGACTTGAACATGTGTCACAGTTAATTGTCATCATCTGTATGTAAACCACAACAGTTTTTTTCTATCACATATCACAACAGTGACTGAACTCTGGCTACTTGAAATGTGTTCAGGAGCAGACACCTCACTCAGATCCTTTCAGTTACTCTCTGTCAGTCATTATTTCTGTTTGCCAGTTCCACATGCTACTTGGAATCACAGGACCAAAGAATGGTTTGGGTTGAAGGTCTCTTAAAGATCCCATGCCCATGGGATCACTGTCATGGGCAGGGACACCTTCCACTAGACCGGGTTGCTAAAAGCCCCATCCAGCCTGGCCTTGAACACTGCCAGGAGTGCAGCATCTACAGCAGTGCAACCTGTTTCAGTGTCTCATCACACTCATCATAAAAAATTACTTCTGCATGTCCAGTCTCAACTTTCCCTCTTTCTTTCTGGAACTGTTGCTATGTGTTACTTCATGCCCATGGGAAAAGTCCCTGCCCAGCTGTCTTGTAGCCCCCTTGGAACATACTATGACATCTCCCTGAAACCTCTTCTCCAGGCTAAATAAATATCTCTCTTGCCTCTCTTCATAGGAGAGGGGCTCCAGCCTTCCGGACCCACTCCAACAGGACTGTGTCAGTCTTGTGCTGGGGCCCCCAGAGCTGGACACAGTACTTCAGGTGGGATCTCACCAGAAAAAAGTAGAGGCAGAGCAGAGTACAGGGGGAAATTTAAGCTCCTACACTTTGGTGACTTGTTTTATCAGTCTCATCTTTCTGGGAGTGAAGGGAGTGTATACAATATTTGTTTTCTGAGCCACAAACATGTGTTAAACTGCCTGGGAAGCAAACCTTGGGGAGAGTTAATTATGGGGGATTTCAAGTTGCCTTCAATTTCTTGATACCTAACAGCCATTCAGTTTGAGGCTATTTCTTGGTGCAATGCCTGAACCCTGTGCCATGAGGGTGAAGGAGGGTGTCAGCAGCAGAAGGTGGGCAGCAGTTTGAGAGGAAGGGGGACAGGTACATATGCACAGAAGATTTGAAAAGCCCTGATTGTGCCAGTAATCAAAGAAGTGAACATTTTAAAACAGAACACTCTGCAGAAATAGTGAAAAACTTGAGAGAAGGCTTGGCTCCAAGCTCTCAGGTGGTTTTTCTTTCTCATCCAGGTGTCCTAAATAAGTGTCTGCAGTGGCCCTGCCTACACAAGCAGTGAGGTTTTTGCAGGTGTCAGTCCTATTCATTCCAAGGTCATAGGCTCTGGTATCAACCTTGGGTTTTTTTAATATAAAAATGATTAGTAACTAACATGCATATGCCTGTATAGAAAGAATGATGCTGATTGGGTGGTGAGCTGTCAATTCTTCCCCTCTCTCTCCTTTTCTTTTATTTATATGCAGGCTTTGGCTGCCATCCCTGGAACCAGCTGCTATCGGACTGTGGAAGATCTTCTGATGCCAGCAGCAGCATCTGGATGCCTGGCACAGCTCTTTGAACAGTTGTCTTGATTTCTTTTGCGGTCAGCATGCAGCTGGGATTTTTTATCCTGCCTGGGCGATTTTTCTCTTTGGCTTACCTTGAATTATTTGGAATTTATGTGTTTCCATCCCATGGGGGAAACAGGACTCTTTGCAGTTACCTCTCAGTACTTGTGTAGAGGGTCCTTGCAGCTGAAATATAGGGAGGATTCCCTTCTGCTTTCATTTTTGTATGTGCTTTTTCCAGGAGAAGTACACTAAAATTTACACTCACCCTGAAGCTATTGCACACTTACAGAACACATGCTGGGACTGTGAGTACAAAAGGAGAAACTTTTGTAGAGATGCCTGGAAATTTTAAAAAATATATTTTGTATCAGAAATTTCTGATTATACAAGCAGAAACAGACAATAATTTATGTATTTTTTTGGATCTAAGGTGGGATTCCTACTGGCAAATACAGATATGACAGCAAAAAACCCCCTTTGAATTACTAGTGATGGGCCTCTCCCACCCCATCATCTGGGTATGAGGAGCCAGGTTCAGGGTCTTGCTCTACCTGATTCAGTGCCGTGACAACCTGGCTGAATATTTGGAGTGTTTTCCATCGCAGCCTTTTTTTCAGGCCAGCTTAGATATAAGCCCCATAACTCACTGGCTAGCATGTGTGCCTGAGAGATAGGCGTTTCCCTGAGCTGAGGGGTGAAGTGGGGAGATGGAGGAGGATGTGTTTGTCCCCAGAGTTTTAAAGAGCTATGTTTTGTGAGGCAAAATCTGTTATCAATGCTGCATTTTTTTATTAAGGGTCTTATTTGTGGCCTGGGCCATACCCAACAACTCATTCTCTTCTAATGCTTGCTTATGCTGTTACTGCATGTGGGTCCAAGATGTCTGGGGTGCAGGTTTCATCATCCTAGAAATACACCTCCACTGCCCTTTGCTGTGCTGAGACAGATCCTTGCCTGGCAGCAGTTTCCTTGGTCTGCAAGCAAACACAGCCCACAGCAGGAGAAGCCAGAGGATCACTACCAAATTAGGAGACTGGGTTGCTGGCTAGGTCAGCAGAGATACCGTGGAAAAATAAAAGACAGCTTTCAAATCCACCAGCTGCTCTGAAGAGGCCTGAAGTAGTTTCTGGAGCAACAGCTATTTTTGGGATTGCAGTGGAAGTGAGCAAATGTTACTGGGTAGCCTGGGGCTTCCTTTACTTAGGACTCGGTGGTCATCACTTTGGCACCTTTGGACAACTTTGTTTAGGAGGAAAAACTGCACTTCACTGTGTACAAAATGAGATTCCCAAACAGCACTGGGGGAGTCCTTCCTGGGAAAAGCACAAAGCAGGGTGTTGGCACTCGTGGTGTGGTGGCTGCTGGGCTTACAGCTCTGGCCACAGTGTGAGCTGGGGGCCTAGGCAGCCTGTGCCCTGCCCAGCTCAGCTGCTCCCCTGCTGTACTGGGTGGAACAGAGGGAGAAGGGGGTTTGGCCTCCTCAAACTCTTGCATCTCTATGGAGGTAGCCAAGAGACCCAAGGGGAGATTTTTGTGATTGCTTTGAGTTCCACCACCCTGAGTCGTTGGTGGCTGGAGAAGGAAAGATGCTGAGTGTGGGCAGGTAGGAATAGCTGCTGGTCCCACTGAGAATGGGCAGGCTGGGGACTGCTTTCACTTGTCCTCACTGGCCCCTGTCCCCTGAGGTCCCTCCCAAGGAGCAGTGATCCCCCTGCCTCCCCATGGCTACCCCCTCCCAGGTGATTTTGGGGTGCAGATCGAAACAAAGCAGATGTCTTGTCAGCAGGTGTTCATTGCAGCTCTGACCTCTTCAAAATAATGGCCTTTATTTGGCTTTTGAACCAAAAAGGTTGGGACACCTTTAGTTCATTTTGTGCTAACAGCAAGTCAGCAGCATTACTCGCAGGACTTTCTGCGATCCTTCCTACCTGCGTTAGCTCAGCATTCCCCTCGCCTGGCAGATGTGCTAACTGAACTCATGGGAAGATGTGACTGTGGTTACACATGGTGCTTGGCAAGGACTCTTTGTCCTGTACGTTAGCAACAGATTTATCCTTCTGCTATGCGTACTGTCAGTTTTTCATTTCCTCCCTTTATTCTGTATTCCAGTTTCTCTTATTCTTTTCTTCATTATCTTTTCCTTTGCCTAGCCTTGTTTCTCCCTGTGGTTCAGTGACTGCTGTCTTTTACCTTGGATCTCTCCTTTAGCACCAGCGAGAGCAGAGAGCGCTCACACGTACCACACACAGACATTTCCTATACACACACCCCATGCCCTGGGATCTCTGCCCATGTGCACATGCCCAACTATGTCTCATTGGTTTTGCACCACTAATTCAGCCTAAGCCAACCAGCTTTTATTAAACCCACGACTGTCAAACAGGGCATAGGCAAGAACCACAAACCATATGTTTCTTCTGTCCCACCACATGCTGCTCTGCCTGTGTCTTAGAAGTAACATGGATATGCCCCTAGGGAAGTTACGGCAAGGGTGGATGTTTGCTCGAAGAAAGTCTTTGGATTTGTAGTTTGGTCTGATCATATTGCAGATAAAAATCTGTGTATGTGTTCTGTGCATTTCAACTATCAGCTATTGTTACTAAAGGTTTTTTTTTTTTTTTTCTTTTTAGCAGGGGAGGGGTAATTTTTGAGTATTTTATAATATGGTTCTTGTAACTTAAAGTCAGGTTATCTGAAACATGAAGGTATGTGCTAGTTCCAGCTCCATTCTAGAAAATACACATTTAATCAAAGAGGAGGCTCCAGATTCCTGGATGTTGTCCAGAGTTCAGTCCAATGACACTTTAAACAGACACAGAAATAAGAACAATTTCAGTAATTTTTCTTTCTTTCTAGCAGACTGAGAAAATATGGAGGGTTTTCTTATGTTTTCATGAACAGTTTACTTTGTGCCATACTTAACTGGCTCTGATGATGATATATACCCAATCTAAAAACCTCTCTTAATTTATAAACTGTTTACATTGGAGAATATCCTTCTCCAAAATTATGTTGCTATTTTTAGCTCTGTTAGTGTTGCTGTATGGAGGGTGACTGACAAGAACTGAACATTAATAATGATCTTAGGCCTCTCCAGGCAGTGGTAACTCCTATCTGAAATCTCCTTAAAAGTATGTTGTTTGAGGACTTAGTAACATGTTAATAGTTGTGTTAAAGAGCGTTAGATTCCACTCTGACTTTTAGTGAAAAGAGACATCAGTCTAAAACAATTTTCATGGTAGGAAAAGTAGAGAACGCTGCTTTGTCTCCCACAGACCTGAGTGAGCACACAAGGAGCGTGAATGGCTATGGCAGGTCCTCCCCATCTCTCCCACTTCTTGGTCAAATCTTCATTTCCTTGCTTTTTCATATTTCTAAAATTAAAGTTTCTGTTTCTTTTCTGACTGAGCAGTTCTAGTCTCATAAGATTTTTATGAAATAAAGTCTGGACTAGTTACAGAAAACACAGGCAGTATATTGAACACCTTAGTAACTTTTCCAAAGGTAAGATCACTCCATGGTTAACCATTTCTTACAATATTTGTTTTCCTCATACTGAATGCAGGGCCTATGACAAATCCATCTAACTTTTTGGTTCTGGTTATCAGATCAGAAATGCTGTGGCCATGTGGAGCAAAGCATTCATCCAATGTTGACTTCTGCTCTTTCAATATTTAGGAGTTAACCTTATGCCAGCAAGATTTCTCTGTGTCAGATGTTGTTCTGGCCTTCTGCAGCCTGCATAAAAATATAATGATTTGGCTTATTCAACAAAAATGTAACTGTGTGCCTGTTCCTGGCCTGGATCAAATTTCTATTGCTGTCTTATCCAGCAGTGTGTGGGATGAATAGCATGGGGCATTGAACCACCCATGATCAAAGGCTCTTCCTAGATGTATTTTCATAGTCTTTGCTATGATTGGATTAGGAATGAAAGGGTCCATAGTGAAATGTAGATCATCAACTACAGATTTCAGAGTATATCTGTTAAAATTGATGTCATTCACATGGCTCTTGGTGCTTAGCATGCAGGGTCAGGCAGGCAACACTGCACTTTTAAGACTCCAGTGATAAACCCTCTTGCCTTTGCATCTGCTTGTCCTGGGAAGAGCTGACATTTAATTCTGTGAGAGCTGACTGTGTGCTGCACTCCTGTGTGTGGGACAGATGTTTTCAGCTAGCACAAACAGAAGTTAGGAAAAAATAGTGATCTTAGTATATCATCTCACTTTATTGCAAGTGACAAATGGAAAAGTAATATTGCTTTGATAATATTTCAGGCATACTTCCTGACTACTGTCTTACTACTCAGTCGTGAATGGTTAGGAATTTCAAAGGGGAAATACAATAAAATGAGAACATTAAGAGTTTTTTAATTGTCTTGCTGTATCAATTTAGCTCAAAGTAGAGTACTGAGCAATGTTATATTTTAAACCATAAAATTTTTGTTTTCAGTGATGCTGTGTAATTGAGGTGCCAGTCTATCTCAGTTTATTTTTTCATAATTTTGTCACTGCTTCTACAGTAGCATAAAATATTCCTTTTCCTTGCTGTGATGAAGATTCATCATCTTGGGAAGACTTCATTTTTCCTTCAATTTCCATGGTAAAGCAGTGACTGATCAAAATCATATCATTGAATACCAGCTACAAATTGTTAAACTGACAAAAACCAACAGCCTAAAAGAGAAGCCAGCTTTGCCATAACATCTGTGTCTTTCAAGGAAGCAATAGTTTCATTTGGGATGGAAAATATGTATTCATGGATATGAAAATGTTCTTTTGTGGTATTTTGGTGCATTTGCTACATTCCAACACTGCATTTTATGTTACTACAGACAGCTTAATGCTATAGAAGATCTGCTTGTGCTAACTGGTAGATGATTAACCTTCATAATGCATTTCATACACCCAAGTGTTTTTCACTGTAGCACATTTCCCCACTAATACTGTTTTTTTTTTTACTTGAGCACCTGTATCATCCAAAATGAATGACTGCTTTTAAATTCAGAGGGAAAAGCTCTGTAAAACAGAGTTGCTAAATAACATTTGTCCAGGCTGGGACAAGCTCTGACAAATGCTTTCGAGGACTTTTGGTGAATTTATTGAATTGTTATAGTCACAAATCAGTCTTCTCAAGAAGAGAGGTGACAATGAAAATAGTCAAGGACTGTTTTTGAGAGGAGAAAGCTCTTATTGGCTGGACTGTCATGGAGAAGGCCATGAGAGCAGCAGTGGGTTTGGTGAACCTGAGCCTCACGGTGCTCAGTGACCTCTAAGCATGTGTGCATGAGATAAAGGATGGTCAGAACAGGCCAGGGGAGGAAACAGAGGCAGGAGATCAGGCACAGTTACTCTGTGAGCTTGGAGAGCTGGCTGGGGCCTGAGACCACAGTGGGACAGAGGAGCCGTGCTGGAACATTAAGCTGGCACACATTAAGGCTAACACTTTCATGTGAACTGTGTAACCTGTCCAGAAAACTGTGTATTACTAGCAGCAGGCTGGAGTACCTTTGTTTACTTAAAAAACCTGGTTGTGCTCAATTTTTAATGCATTGTTCTTTTTTCTTCTTTTCACTGTTTCTGTTCATCTATTAATATCTTCCTTGCTGGTAAAAAGATAAAAAACAGGCAAAATAACTCTCAAGAAGTGCCATTACTGATAATGTGGCAGCTAGAGAAGAATTTACGCTGTTCTTGTTGGAATGATCTTAACAGAAAGGCAGCAAACTCTGGGCATAGGCAGATCGACAAAAAAAGAGTAATTTATTACGCTTGGCTGTGTTTGTTGTTATAGTGAGTGGGTGTGAGAGAAATATTTTCATGATTAGCCTCAGATTCAGGGCATGGCGTTGGATCAGTTTGTTAGTAATAATGTCTATCTGGTCTCAAGTTACTATGCTTACAACATGGGTTGCCTACAATTAATAACTTGTTCCAGGGTATAAAACTTCATTGTTTCCATTTCCATTTTGTTGCAAGTCCTCACTTCATTACCATCAGGTCACTTGTGGCAGAACTCCAGCAAGGAGCTGGGTCTGTGTGTCTGTGGGTTTTGTGTTCTGGATTCATGGAGAGGGACAGCCTCTCCCTGAAGAGAAGTCCTTGTGGTTGCCAGCAGGGAGGTCAGGGCTGCGATGGGGAGCAGGAGGGCCACAAAGGGAAGGAGGAAGGAGATGTGAGTCTGGGCTGCTCTGCTGCCAGGTCCTGGATGGGTGGCACCACAGGTGCCACCTGCCAGCTACCTGTGTTCAGCACCATCCCTTCTCCATGGGGTCTCTGAGTCTCCTCTGTGGATGACCTCCCTCATATTTAAGTCTCCTGGATGATGAAAGTAGGCTCAAAATCATTAAGTTGCAGTAAGTGATGTCATATTGCAGCTCTGTTTTGCCTTTCTGTGTTGTCATGGGATTCACCAAGAATCCTATCCATTTTCAGGTGGTGTCATCTCTTGTAAGCAAAGGCGGAAAATCCTCTTTGTGGAAATGAAAGTCAGAGATGAGCTCTAGTAGAGTTTCTTGCTCTTTTTTAAAAATTTCTTTTCTTTTTTACAGAGATTAGTGAAACAAAAATACATTTGTAAGGAGGTAACTCTGGGATTTTGTAGCATACTTCAGAAAAGCTCAGAAAGCTCAGAAAGATGGTGATGATATGCAGCAAACATATATCACTCACTGTTGAAAAGACTGAAGGAAAAATCTTGGTGTTATTGGAATGACAGAAACTTAATACCCTGACTCTGTCATGCAAAGATATGTAGAGAAAGCCTATTTAAGAGATTATGGGAATTCATCAAGCACAAACAGCTGTGAAGGCAGCCTTAAATTTTGAGATTGATGGGATTTTTGCAATACAGAACATTTTAATTGCTTAATTTAGGTGCTGGTGCATTTCAAGTCAGCATGCTGACTTTTGGCACTGGTGTCACAGTGTTTGAAAACATAGCATCATATATGGAAGCAGCAGTTGCCCATGCATGCCCTTGCACTATAAAATGCCCTGTGTGCACTCGAACACTTCAGTTGTTTATCACATACAACTGCGGTATGACAGGCTGGCTAAATACAGTAAAACAGGAGAAGAAGAATGTGGGACCACAGCCTTCATTTTCCTGAATTGCATAACTCCTTCGTAAAACTAATCTCTTTAAGGACAGAGGATCAAGTTCTCATCTCTCAGTGTAGCTGAAGTTACCCCAGCAAATCTGGAATTACTCAAGAGACTCTCAATCCCTCAAGCCCTTAATCTTTGCATAAACTCGCATAGCACGAGCCACCTGCTGTGGTGGAAGCTGGCAGGCTGCAGGGAGGGTGGTTGGAGCAGCCAGAAGGACCAAGAAACCTTCAAAGTAGCAGAAACAACGAGTTCAAAGTGAATCGATTTGCCTGTCTTGTTATGTCTGCTTTTCTTACTAATTTTCTTGCCTTTTTATCCTTTCTCCCATTTAGCTGGGTTTATGTTATAGATTTTATATATTCCAACATGTATGTGGCCCAGCAGTGATTCTCCTTAAACATTTATGTCAGGCTAAACTGAGTAAGTATTGCTGACTGCATCCATTTGGACTAAACCACAAAGCAAAATATTTGATAAGGAAATTATATATGATGACAGACAGCAGTAGCAACAAATAGAAGAGAAAAACAGGTAAGGGGAACTGATCAAAGACAATCCCTCTGCTAAAGGAGTCACAGTACCTGCTCCATCCTTGCCCTCTTTCCACACAGGAAAGGCTAGCAGGAAGCAGAGGCACCTTCATGAAGCAAAACCCAGCACGTCCAGGAGCACTCCATCTTAGTGGTGCTTGCAGACTCTCTAGGAGCTCGTGATTGTGCTTGTGGTCATCATGCTATGCACAAAAGGCTTTTGGGAATAAAGCTCATGTGGTGCAGAGCAGGAGGGAGCCCTTTGCCCTGGGACAGGTGCTGTTAGGTGCACTTCAGCACATGGGATGTGACACACCAGTGAAGCTGCAGGGCATGGCTTTAGCCAAGTGCCAGTTAGAAACTGCCCATGGACACGCTTCATCTTGGCTTGAAATGGCTTCTGGGATGCTTGAGAGCCTGCCTTGGGATCAGCTTGTAAATTAGCCTCCACCTACTCTCTCCTGCCTAAGAATGACCTGTTTCCTTGGACAAAGAGTTCAGGCATCATGAGCTTATTAAAGAACTTATTTTACCAGAGTGGTATTGAAATGCTTCAGCCTCTTTTAGCAAAGTCCTTCAGAGCCCATGATTTTCTTTCAAAGGAAAGAAGCAAGTTATTCTAAATTTTGCTTTAGCTAATCATACATTTTACAAGCAGGTCACCATCTGCACTGTAATGATTTTTTTCCAGGAACATTCCTTCTGTTACGTTCACATGAATTTTTGTAACGGAATTGTTTTTCACTTAGCTTTCAGTAATGCTTTATGAAACTTCCACCTCCATGTCAGTCAAATTGTGTATTACAGTATTCCTATAAATGACTTAGTAACTGAAGAATATTTGCAATGGAGAAATATTTTACTATTGTAACTTTTACTGACAGCAAGTTTTGACTGGTATTTTGCTTGCCCCACAAAATAAAAGCCAAATACTGATTTTTAAGGCTTTATATCTGTGTGTGCCAATGATGAAAATATGTCATGGAAGGTCATGGAAGCCATTTTATTCTGGATATTTTATAACATCCCACACAAATAGTGAACTAGATTTTCTAATGCCGGAATTTTTGTTTTCTTCATCTGGTTATTCCAGTGTTGCTCTTGCTCTTCTAGTACGACAAAATAAGAAATACAGCCTTTTGCTGCCAATCTTGATAAAAATCTTTGCTTCTGAAATACAAAAAAGTATTCTTAGCTTCCAGTTGCAGAGTTCTGCATTACAACTGCTTGCCTTGTACAGACTGGATTCAGCACAGCAACTTCAATGTGATTATTAGTTAGATAGTAAGACATGACTAAGAAAAGTGTCCTTGAAGTAGAGCTTATAGTAAACAACATACTTTTCCATTTCTTATCTACATAGTAACAGTGCCTTGAGAGAACACCAGTACTTTCTGGGCAGCAAGGCAGCTTCCATCTGTTTTTCAAGTACAGCTAGAATGAGTTTTAATGTTGCTCCTTTGCAGGCTATGGCTGTGGCAAAGTCTTCTCAGCCACCTTTGCTTCCCCATGGAACTATCCTTCCTCTTCCCTTTTGGGCTGGCCTCACAGGTCTCTGGGATGAATGCTGACTACAGTGGGTTTTTTAATAAAGCAAGTAGATCAGATGCTAAGGACAGGAACATAGAATCATGGAATGATTTGGGTTGGAAGGGACCTTGAAAGGTCATCTTGTCCAACCTCCTGCCATGGGCATGCACTGCTGAAGTCAAAGTTGAATCACATGTCTGGAGACTACACTGCTAACCTGGGCATAAATAAGGTGTAAATTTTTGTGTCAGCCAGATCTCTGGAGGCATTTGAAAGCCCTGGTAGTGTCACTGGGATGTCCTTTCACCTGTTGGTTTCTGGTGTATTGTTCCTGTTCCTCATTTGCAGCTTTGCAGCCTGCACTTTGGTTGCAGCTGGAGAATCCTACAAATTGAAATTTGTCTACTGCTTCCTCAAACTCTGACCTAGCCACATCCTCTACTCCTCAAAAGACTGGTATATGAAGTGGTTTTTTTTTCCAAATGTCATTTTTAGTGTCTATCCTACTTACTAGTGACTGATATAGTGGGAAATAAAATCATTGTCACCACCATTTTGCTCATTTTTTTTTCTCTTGCTAATGTCTTTGTTTGGTTTTTTCCTTTTTTTTTTTTTTTTTAAGGCATAATGTTTTATCAGACCTGGACATGGTCCCAGAGACCTCTTATCTAAGGAGAAGGACAGAAATCACACCACAAGGCGATCAGGGGCTCAGATCCCTGTGCTCATTCTAGTACTGTCTGGGGCCATATAAACCATTTATAATCTGAGGAGGTTTAAGTTTGTAGTTACTTCTTTGGTGTCCTTCCTATACATTTCTGCAGCAATGTTTGATATTTTAATTTCCAATTCATGCTTGAATTTGACTTTTTTATGGGTAATAGTACTTGTTTCAGAGGAAATGAAAATGTGGTGCTTATATTTCTATTTGTAATTTACTTATGATGAGTAAATTATCTTAATTGTAAGTTTAACACAAACTTAATTCTAGTTTAACACAGCATTTAGATAGAAAATTTGCTGTCCTATTTCAGAAATTGTTTAGATGTAGGCAATTAAAAGCTTTTATTGTGTCCTGAAAAAATAAAAGGAAAGCACAAGTTTTAATGTGCCTGAGTCACTCTGTCTTGTCTATCATATATAGAATATATGATAGCATGTAAAAGGAATATCCTTTTAATCGAGAAGGAAAAAAATAAAATCTGAACCTCTATAAAGCAACTCCTTTTCTTTCAAGCTTCCTGTCTAGACTTGTAGTTGGAAAAAACTCTCCAGGAGCCGTCTCTTCCGTTGCTGTCTCTGGCACTGTGCTCCCTTGGGCTGGGTGATCGGCAGCTCCACTCTGTCCATCCAGCAGCATCTCCTCCATCCACGTGAAGAGTCCTGGGAAAACAGCACCATTTCTAATCAGATGTCCACAGAATCCCTGGTGAAACAGAGAGATGGCTTCCTATCTCTGGAGATGTCACTATAGTGTTTACATGGCTGAAGAAGAAAAGCGTGAGACAGCACTCGGGCCTAGCAAGGACTTTGTGATGGTATGTGGGTGTCTGATAGCCCCTGGGTGAAGATCCCCAAAGGGTCTCTCACTATCTTGTTTGATGGTTGGGTTTTTTCATCTTATTTGTGTGGATTTTTTGGGTATTTTTGCTTAAAATATCAAGGGTAAAATCTTAGCATCCTGCTGCAGTTGGTGGGAGGTCTGCCAATGGGTTTAATGGAATTCTGTAAATGTAAAAGTGTTTTCTTCTGAAATGTTGCATTTTATGTTTATTTGTAAGAAGCCCTCCCGCTGGCGGAGCTTTGTTTGGAAGTTTGGGCTTTGGTGGTGCCCCTTGATCATTGGGGCTGCCCCAGGGCTTTCCAGGTGGGCTGGGCTGGGCTGGACTGGCTTCTGCACTAGCCAGAGGCCAGATCTGGCAAGCATTGCCTCATGCTGCTTGCTAAAGAGGGCTGGATGGGCTGTACAGCTTGGTGAGAGGTTTGTGAGTGAGTAGTGCCATTGGCTTATGAATGTAAGGGCTGGGAAAGCCAAACAGGTTGGTGTTTCCAGGTTGTTTGAATCCCCTCTTATCCAGTAATTGCTGCTTCAACATTGAGAGTCAGAGTAGCATACTGGTTACACCAATAAAAAATGCAGGCCCTTGCCTTGAGGAGAACTCCTCTCTTCATTTTACATGTGAATTTGCTTTGTGCATGAACTCTGGGAAATAGCAGAAGGTACTCCTGTAATTCCCTGCATGGCAGAGACTCTTCCTGTGACCTTGTCTAAACCCATGCATCATTACTTGTTTGACCTCTGAGGGTGGTCTTCAGCTCCAGACCTAATTAGGAAATCCTTGCCCAACTCCTGATGGAGGCTGCTCTCAAGGAGGTGTGGGTGCTCCTTCAGCTCTCCCCTGGGCAGCCTGAAGTGGACTGTTATCCCAAAGAGTGTACATTTGGATTTGCAATCAATGCTAATGCTTAAGGAAGCAGATAATAAGAGTATGAAATTATTCCATGACTGAATTTCAACAAGGCCAACTGGAGAAGATAATTCTTCCAGATGTGTTCTAAATGCAAATTTGTTACTTGTCATAATAATTGTGATCAGAGAAAATCAAATCAAAGCTACAGTTCTTATTATATAGGAATTTAAAACAGACTTCTAACTGAAAGAAACCAATTGCATATACTGTGTAGCCTTTGCACGTGGCTCACATCATTGCTGTTTCTTGCACAAGTCTTCCACACACTTGTTTAGTTTGTTACTACAATGTTTATTCCCCCCCTACCCCGCCCCAAAAAATTCCCTTTGGCTCTTTTCACATCAGGCTTTTCTTCTGACCAAAGGCTGTCATAGACTGATTCCTTATAGCTCAGTTCTCCTTGTGATCCTCTTTGCTATGGAGTAGTGCTTTTGGGAATCTGGTGAGATTTTGCCTCCAGCATGCTGCAGGATACAGGGAAAGCAAAGTGTTTAATCCATACTAAAATGGTAGAAGTGTATTGGAAACATCTGTTTTGAACACAGCATCCCATTTCACATAAAGTTTCCTTTTTTTACACTTCTGAGAAGGAAAGCAGTGGGATTGTCCCCTGGTCCTCATAGAAGCTGGCCAAATCAGGAGGTAGGACTAAAGCCAGGAGAGAGGCAGAGGGAGATGCCTGCCTCAGGTAAAGCCAGGAGACCCACGCAGTTCAATTTTTAAAAATATGTATGTCAGAGAAAGGGTAATTGGAAGGAAACTAAAAGGGCTTTATAGCAAAAGGGCTAAATTGTAAACTGTTCCCCTTTTGAAAGTTGAAGGATATTGAGGTTGTGACCTGATACATGATCTCAGAGAGAACTCAACTCCAGATGTTGTTTTTTCCTCCTTGAATGCTTATTATGAAGAGGAAATGTAAATTTCTTCACTAAGAACTCACGTGATGATTCCGGGGCTTCCAAAGAAATTGGTCTAGTTATTATATTCCATCCTGTCTGGAGGTGCTGTAAGGGAGGTGCAGAAGGCCTAAGAGCTCTCATAGCTGCCAAAAGGCTGTGCATTTTGATTCAGACTGAAGTGGGATGAAGTTTACCAATTATTTGCAGTGTTCTCTTCACTTCCTGAGTGAGAAGGGGGCTTGGAGCAGTGCCCTGTTTTTTTCTGGATGCAGGAAGCCTTGTCTGCCTCCATGGTGGGCACTGTGGTTTCTGCCCATCCTTCAGCAGCGGTCCCTGGGCATTAATGGTGCAATGGGAAATATTGGCAGAGTGCCTGTGGCTGTACCATGCTGATGAGGTTTTGTATGGGGAATGTGAGGGACAATGGGATTCACACCAGCAGGCCTCTGGATGAGGGATACTGGGCCGGTGCCGGGTTGCTGCACTGGAGCACGATTCCCTTGGGGAAACTGGAGCCCTGTGTTCCCAGCACGGATTTGCTGGTGAGAGGTATGTGGTGCTGTGGGTGTTTTGCAGCAGGGTTGGACATGGTCACCACCGTGGTGGCTCCCAGAGGAGCAGGCTGCAGGGAGCTGTTGACATACAGTCTGTGCTGTCCATCTCTGGTGCCTCCTCCTTCCAGTCCACGGTACGTAAAAAGCAGCTGCAGCTGCTGAGCGGTACCCTGGTGGGCCTCTGCTCTGGCTTCCTGCTTTTCAGACATGTAATGATGTTTTTCAAGTGGTGACAGTATGTTTTGCTGTTTCCTTCCTTGTGCAGCTTAGCTGCTCTTAGTGCCTTCAATAAAGGTGTGGGTGTCAGGCCACACAACAGAGTTCATAATTTCCCTTCTCCTGTGGCTTTTCTTTCATTCCAGGCATTTAATCGTATAGGACACTGAAGTAGCATTATTACTAATGGAACATTTTCCAAGTTCTCTTTTAATACACCATCCAACCTAGACAAATAAAGGATATGCAGTCAGGCCTCAATCAGACCATCATGAAAGGCTTGATAAGTGGACATTAGCTCAGTGCAGTCTGAGTCACTGTAGGAACTCATGAAAATGGGAAATGATCTTCATATATATATTTCCAGATCATGTTTCAAAAAAAGGATTTTTTTTTTAAGGTGAAGACCAGGAGAATCCTGAGCTGAATCTGCTCAAAATCTGTAAAACTGCTTGTCCATACACATTGTGAACTGGTCTCTGCTTTCAGCCTTCCATTCTGTTTATATTTTGTAATTATTTGTGGTCCAGCTGTTATTGCTCTGTATATGTAAGAAACTAATGAAAGTTAATGGACTTTCTCATCAGATACCCTTCAGAATGTGTTTTGTTATTCTTGCATGTGCCATCTGTTTTTAACAAGAAGGGCTTGGATTAATCAACTATAACAACTGGTTTAATGGTATTATATTTTCTAAATAGATCAGTTTCATAAGCATAATTATATCTGGCATGAAGAGCTGGCAGATCTTATTCCAGTATACATAGCTTTTCTTTTTCTTCAAAGGGAATCAATTATTTTTCCTCTGAAAAATGTGACTGTCACCAAAGAAATGTACAAAAGGGGTGAATTGTGTTTCATCAGGCATCCTAAAATTCTCTGACTCCCTATCAATGCAATTCCTAAAAGAGTTTCTAGAGCAGACATCATTTAAATCCTTTATCATATAATGAATATACAAATTATCAATAATTGTTTCCATATATTTAGGGATTAGAGTCAGAAATTGCTCTTTTCCAGGATTTCATACTTTTGTATTGCCCCCCTTAGCTTTCAAAGATGATGTTAATTTATTTACACTCTTCCTAAACTCAGCTTGAAGCAGATGAGACCCATATGTGAGCTAATAATTCTAGATAGAGAACATGGATGAGATCTGAACATTTATTTCTCTTTTTCATTCTTCTGCTGGTCTATATTGAGTGTTTTTGCATGACTTACCATATCAAATAAAATAAACAATTCATTAAGAAGTAGTAAATTTTTGTCAGAGTTTGGTTGAACACAGAATAAAAATGAGGTACACCTTCAGTGAATGATTCCAGATGGAAAACAAGGAGACATATTAGTGAAAAATCAAAGCACTTGGCATCTTAGAAATGAAATGTTTCCTTTGTTGTGGTGTGAAATAGCACTCAACAGTGAATATAAATACCATTTATTTAAAAGAAAATAAAAAGTAGCCCCTAACATCCTAGAAGAAGGAATGGGAAGGAATGAGTTGGTGAACTGCTTGATTTAATTTATATTGATATTGATTATGGGCAGTTGTTTCAGGGAGAAAATAGAAATGGTTTCTGTACAAGAAAATTGTATTTTCTGCAGTTCTTCAGTTTTCATATTGATTCAGAAAAATCAGTTTATGACATGAATACAGCGATACATGTAGTGTCTCAATGCCATAAGGTGTCAGAGTCATATTGCTCTTACCACTTTAAATATATGTGTAATAAATAATACATATATAAACGGAAACTGCTTAATGTGTAAAATCATCAAATGGTTTGAGCTGGAAGAGACCTTAAAGATCATCGACTTCCAACCCCCTGCCATGGGCAGGGACACCTTCCACTAGAGCAGGTGGTTCAGAGCTCCATCCCACCTAGCCTTGAACATTTCAGGGATGGGGCACCCATGACCTCTCTGGGCACCCCGTTCCAGTGCCTTGCCAGCCTCGCAGTAAATAATTTCTTCTTTATATCTAGTCTAAATCTACCCTCTTTCAGTTTAAAACCATTACCATTTGTCCTAACACAACAGGCCCTACAAAAAAATCTGCCTTCTTTTTTCTTGCTCTAAGGTCTCCCTGAAATCTTCCTGAGACTGAGCAACTTCAGCTCTCTTAGTCTCATCCTCACAGGAGAGGTGCTCCAGCCCTCTCATCGCGTCCCTGATCCTTGCTCTAACAGGTCCCTGTTTGCTGTGCTGAGGATCCCACACGGGGATGCAGAGCTCCGGGTGGGTTCTCACAACCTGAGACATTTATGTCACTGTTGCTGCTGGTAATCCCTGACAACTGAACAGTCTCATCAGATTGTTCTGACTTGATAAACACCATTCAAAGTTTAACTATAATACTATAGCAGATATTGACATAATTTTGGAAACAAATGTGTTTAAAGTTGGATAAATACATCTATGTTAAAAGATATTTCAATTTGACAGCTTCGTGTAGTTTTATAGCATTTTATTTTTATGGCTTCCTATGGTCTCATTTCAGATGTGAATTGTAGAATAAACACATAAAATAAGTTGTTAATGATCTGGGATTTGAGGTTCTGTTTGGGTTCAGTCCAGGTGTAGTAATTTTACTGTACACATAAAATGAAAAGCACATGCCTTGAAACTCCAGTGCTTTGCATATAAATGGCTTATTGCAATCAGTATGGCTTCATGGACGTGCTATTTGCAGGATACCCTCCATGTACTGGATTATGGAAGTCCTGAGAAAAATGTGTTTACACAGGACAGAAATAGAAAAAGAGTGTATTCATAGCTTGTGCCAGAGAAAAAAACCAAATTGTTTATATACTGGTAAAATAATTAGATCATATGATTCACATTTTGAAGGGGGAAAATTCAGATAGCAAACAGTAATTTCTATTTTAAATCTCATTGCATTCAAAATGTACCTAGGTTATTTTTCTGTTAATATTAACATGTAATTTTAAAATGATAATTTTTTTTCGGATGAGAAAATGTAGCTCTAATCTTACTATAATAAATCAACATACCCTATATACATATATCCCTTCCATATATAGAAAAAAGAAATATATACTTAGCCTTGAAAGGTATTGGTCATCCTATTGAAGTTACTGCTGATGACTATTGAGGTAGGCTAGAAAAGGTGTTGTTCTGATACACTGAGGAACTGTGGGCTCATTCAAAGTCCATCCAGAGACTTGAACTGCAAGTGAGAAAGGGAATACGCTTCTCCCTTTACCATTTCTATGCCACTGAGTCCTTTGTTTTTGCACCTTAACTTGTTGACTAATTGTTCCCCTTCTGAAAACCCAGTGGCAGCTGTGCATTGGGGGGGACTGAACCGTAGGTCAGCAGCCATGCTGCAGCACTGCAGAAGCTGTGCCGCTCTCTGAAATTAGAAGATCACATTTGGGGCATGGCAACACGGCTGCTTTTCAGGTGTTTTTGCTAGCAAAGGCTCATCTCTGGGTGATGTGGTGAGCCAGTGCCGTTTCCATCCCAGCCCCGGGGCCGCCTGCACCTGAGGCACTGTTGCTCTCGGTTGGAAGAAGCAAAGATTTATGATGCTCTTATTACTCTGGGAATCCTTGTTCTGTGGTCCCAAGAATTCACCTGGTTTGTCTCACTTCAGGTCCTGAGTGGTTACATATCTTTGAGATGTGTTTAAAGATGAATCTTCACTCCTGTGCCTTTTCTAATCCTTTCTCATATTTCCTAGGAAATATGCACACGCTGCCAGTTCACTCATTTGCCCCTTTTGGTGGAGGTAATGCCCTTCTTTCACAGCCTCTGTGGTGCTTGGGGCAAGGCAGAACTGAAGTGACTCTGGCCCTGGCAATGCTTGCAGTTGTGCTCCAAGGGCTGCCAGTCCCCCTCCTTGTGCTGGCCAGGATGCAGACTGAAGGGAGTGTGTACAATAGGCTGGCTGCAGCTGCATTTTGACTCCAAGCTTTATAGAATTTAAAGCAAGCTTTTCTAAACTCCTAATATTTTGACAATGCTTCTTTCTGGTTACATTCATTTTCTCATCGATAAATGGAGTATAAAGTGAGTGAGACCACTTCTTCTGCATGTACAAGGGAGGCTACTGAAGAAATAAAAGTGCCAGCTGTGTTTCTCCCAAGGAGCCAGCATGCTGACAGAAAAGGAACATATCATAATCTGCTTGGCACTCATTATATTCATATTCTAAACTCCTACTTTTATTAATTTACATGTTAATTTTCTACTTTGCCACTGATTATGCTCTATTTTTGTGTCTACTTAACTTCTTAATGTCAGTTCTTCCCTTAAACATGTTTGACAAGTGATTATCCCCTTTTAAAAAGAAATCCCCATTGCTGTCCCAAAAGGAAATGTGTTGGCCATTTAGTTCAAGACGTTTCATGGGTGAATAATTGTGAAGATTAAAGATCCTCAGATATCTGGTGATCTTTACAGCAAATTAAGTTTCTTGGAGAAGATGCTATTTTTGCTTAGTGTCAGGCATCAGCCTGTTAATATCATGCTCTATTTACAGAGACTGTTTTCTTTCCTTCTCTGTACAAAAGCAACTTCCTTTATGTCTCGTCTGTTTCCACCATCACTGTCTCCAGGATAGAAATAAATTTCAGTGAGGCTGTGAATAATAAGGAGATGAGTAAGTAAACCACCCAGAGAGAAAACAGGGAGAAGAGTGCCAAGCAGCCTAATCCTTCTGCCCTGGGTGGTTGAGGAGAAAGGCTGGGAAGAGGTGACAGCAGAAGCAGCTCTATGAGGTGCCTCTGCCAATGGAGCAGCCCTTTTTACATCCACAGGTGCCCAGTTCAGCTGCTAATGGCACATGGGTTCAGTTCTCACTGTGCTGTTCATGGGCTCTAAGAGGCAGTAACAGCAGCCAATGTGTGGGTACAGACTGGGGGATGTTGGTGTGGGCAGCAGGCTCCCCCTCCAAATGTAAAACATGACCCCAGGGCTCTCCAGCCCACAGCTAGCACCAGCAGGTCTCTTGCTGTCATCCAAGGGTGTCCCCTCCCAGTGGGACATTTATGACCTAATTTAGAGCAAAACAATGAAAAGGTCTCTACTCTTACACCTTTTGCAGTGAGGTATTTAAATCTCTGAAGTTGTTCTTTACATAAATTAGAAATCATTCAGTTAGAGGCTGTGTGAGCTGATCCTACAAGCCCCAATGGTTGATAAATTGCCATGTGAGGAGGTGAGTTTTTCCTGACCCAAACATAGTTGTCTGTTCCTCAGGAAGAGTGCATTTCAGAGAACACTTGCTGCTCTTTGCGTGCCTTCCTCAGCTCTGTCTCCAAAGAAGAACCAGCACAGGCAGGGTCAGGCTCTGTGACCATCGAAAGCAATACATGTTTCAAGGCTTCAAAATTTGCCTAGCTCCCTCAGTAGAAAAGTATGCATGATTGGTCTTGCATGCTGACTTACATCTTGAGCCAAGTAGTTTCACTGTAGCCAGTGACATGTCAAAAAACTTATGTTTTTCTGCTAAATCTTTGGAGGATTTGGGACTGTCTCTGCACTGCTGCTTGCTTGCCCAGATGTACATGCGTGTCCTCGTTTGATAAGCAGTCACAAGAGATGAAAAGTGCTGTAGTGTTACCAGCCCAGATATTGTTCTTCCATAAAAAAATTACCACCTCAAAATTAGGAACTGTTGTTGAGTACAGACACCCACACATTTGATCCTCAGTTTCCAGATGTGCTCTGTTGCAATGACACTCTAAATGGCAATAATTTACCTTAAAAGAAGGATGCAGAAAAATATTTTCTAAAGGTTGTTTGAAAGTTTGGAGCCAGTGCTCCCACAGAATGAGTTTTAAATAATTATAGAGGTGGCACATTTAAAGTTTTAAATAGATATCAGTGGGGATCTTTATGTTGTCATGAGATGTGGGAGCCTAATTTTTGGTCTCCCAGAGGCACAGACTGCCTGCCAGCCTAGGAGCTGTCAGGGAGGTAAGAGAGACCTGGGAAAACAGGATTATTTCTTCTAAAAGGATATGGATTTGACAATATCTGGGGAATGTTCATGCTCAAAAACTCTTGTGTTCCAAAGGAAAAACATTTTGCCCAAGCAGTTTTCAGCAATGATGATAGCAAGGTTTTGCAGTTTGGGATTTTTTTGGTGCTTTTTTTTTGTTGTTCCTGCAAGTGGGTTAACAAAGTGGAGGTGAAAAAATAGCTAGAATTAGAAAGTACCATTGCTTTATTTGTAAAAGTCCTCTTTTCCCCCTTACTCCGACACTCTTGAAAGACATGGAATACAACATTTCAGTTGTTTCCCAGCTAAGTGTTGAATTTAGGACCCAGATATGTTTGTGGACTGGGCAAAGCACCTGCAATGCCCTTGTGAATGTGGCCAGCAGACTGAAAGTTGCCTTCACATCACAGATTCACCCCAATAACCCGGGCAGAGGTACATGTGTTCCAGCAGCACCTGCCCCTGCAGTGACAGTGGGTGGAGACAAGCAGTTTGTTTCCTGGTGTGATTATTCAGTTGCTTTTTCATCAGCTGAGATTGCTTTAATTTCAGCTTCAAAATTTTAAAAGCCACTATGAAGGAGGCAAGTTAGGAGAACACAGCTCGATTCAGGGAAAAGGTATTGATCAGTTGATTGACATTATGGAACTGTGGCATTGCCTTTGCCTGCCCCTTCCTCCTTTCTTGTCTTCAGATGGTGACAAATTTGGAGAGATGGCACCATCCAGGCCTCTATGGTATTTCAGTGTTGCTGTGATCGTGCTGCATTGGTTTATTTTTCAAACCTATTTCAAGTCCCCATTTCTGCCAGTGTGTCCCAGCACTTTCTTCATTTTTCTGCTGTTGAGCATAATGAACAGTGACCTTCACACTAAGTCATGCTTCATTGTCATGAAACTGAGTACACCAAAGCAACAAAATGAAGCCATTTAGTTTCACATTCATGTTTCCTCGATAATGGTGTTTATGAGAGAAATAAGCACCTTTGCAACTCACGAAAAAGGGGAATAAATTTTGCACAAGTTGAACTAGAAAGTGCTATTATGTATTATCTGTATTTTTACACAACTTTTGTCTACTGTCACAAAATTAACATAGTGAATGGTTGAGAAAACAGATAAATCAGAAAGTATTCTATCAATAAATCAGTCTATATTTGTAGTTTCTAGGTTTGGCTGATAAACCTTTCACATTGTTTTAGTGTGTATGTTCTGTCACATTTCACATTAATTTATTCTATATTACTTTCATGGTATAAAGTATCTATATCTCAATCTGTATATAGTCCATTTTTTCTTCCTTTCTCTGTGTGCAACCTATGAGTTTCTGAACTCATATAAAATCAGTTGCTCCATATGCGTATAATATATATATGCATATAATATCAGTTGCTTGGCGTCTTATGTGAGAATTTGCTCCTTATCACTGTGCGGTAGAAAGCTTTGGGACTTTAATTGATTCATAAATATTTCAAAGGTCTTTGCTCTCCTTGTTATCTGTTCGGTTTACACAGATAAAATGCCTAGAATGAAGCATTTGGCAGCTGTGAGTATAGGGGCTCATTTTTAAACCCAGAGAGAGACTGACTTCCCATTGATGTGGAAATACACTGGGGGCTCCTGCCAGCCGTCACTGCCGTGAGCTGTCTGGTTGGGAACAGCTACCATTAAAACTCCTCACATGCAGTGAAGTGAACACAGCGAAGAGGGAAGGAGTCTTTGGGTTGTCAGATAGTTTTCTCAGCCACAGAGGGAATCTGTTGCTGTGCAAGTGCTGTCCTGTGGGCAGGTACCTGGGAGGGTGTTGATTTGTAGAAAAATATCACTTTCCAGAGTGGTGCTTTATAATTTAGTTATTTATAACTAAATAACTAAATCAGTGTCTGCTGATAGGAGACGGGGCTTGGCAGCTGGGTGGGGAACTTGTGGCACTGCAGGTGTGGAGGGGTTGGCAAATGCTCTGTTTTATGGCTGAATACAGCCCACTGCCATGAGAATCATCTGCCTCTGACTCACAGACACACATGGACACACCCTTTAACACCTCACATCTGGGGAGAATGGACACTGCTCGTGCCAGCACCGTTCTCCTTGGGGGTGTATAGATATGCCCACACCCCCGTGCTCTTTTAAGAGTTGTGAATTTGTTTCTTGATTGGCCGTTCACAGCGTTCTAACTAAAACAGCAGAGCTTTGCTCAATTTTACATAATTATATAACTTATATATAACCATGAGGAAAAGAACTAATGGATTATGTTCCTTCCTAAGTCTCGCCCTTCACTTGGTAGTTGCTGGTAGTCCCTGATGTTTCTGGTCGTCCTTCTCCCGTCCTTCCCTGTGTGGGTCCTTGCTGCTGGCACGGTCCTCGGCCAGGGGTGGACAGGCCATGTACCTCCCGTGTCCCTGTTTGGTGACCTGGCTGGCACATACAGTGATGGGCAGCCCAGCCCAGCAGCTCAAACAGGCTTGTGCTGCACTGGCTTTGTGGTTTTTCCCTCTGGGCTTCTGCTTGCCAACCAGGGATGTTGCAAAGTCTGCGTGAATGCAGTTCATCCTCTGCCAGACTTCTCCTGAAGAATGTGGCTTGTGCTGTCCCAAAGTGCTGCTGTAGGAGGACTAACAGACAGACAGGAAAAAGGCATTAGCCTTGTTACCTTAGAAAACTGGACTCAAAATGGAAGAATATTTATCAAGCTCCCTCTTACCAGTGTGGAGTCTTCCCTAAAAGATGTAAATGCTTCAGGACCAAGAGGTCTGCTATAATGAAAACTATAGAAGTGTTTGGGGCTTCTTATCACATCCAGAGTGGTAGGAATGCTAACAGATGCATGAACAGGAGGCAAGGTTGGCTCTGTATTATGATTTTGAGGTCAAACCTATACGTAGAGGTATGAGAGTTTAAAAATTGATGTGATTCTGTTGCATTAAAACATTTAAAATAGTTTATTTGGGAGGAAAGACCTAGCAGCACACATTGACTAACAGAGTGACTCCTGCACAGAAACCCAGGTTTCTTGTGAAGTTTTGTTACAGAATAATCTTAATACTTTCTTTTTGGAAATCTTTAAAAATAATAGCACACCATTGTGCTTGGAAGTATACTGTTTTGATGAAAATCTACTGAGAAAGATTTTTCTTCCTATTACTTTTAAATTTTTGGCACAACCTCTGAAGGAAACTTAAAGTAACCATATTTGCTTTATTTAGGGAAGGGGCAGAGGTGAAAGAGAAAGCTCTGGGTCCTTAGTAGTATGTGTTGCATGTTAACCATTTAGGATTTTCATGCTTGAAAATGAGGCATCCTGATGTTACTCTAAACATAGTGTTTTCAGCATGTCCAGTGGTAGGGACAAAAGGATATATTTATGTATATCTATCAAATGTATGCATTATGTGACCTCACTTCAGCAAAATATTTTGCTGCTTCTTTGTGCTGAAAGAAGATGAGATGGTTTGGAACTTGTTCTGGTTTGAAAAGACAAACCAGTGGGAGATACCAAGTCAGAATAACAATTTATTAAGAAAATTAGAATAAAGGCAGGGAAAGGAAAGAGAAACAAAACAAAACAAAATAAAAATAAACACAATGGTTTGAACCGACATAGCCAGATACAACCTGACACCCTGTTAGTCAGGGCAGCAGTAGCAGTCCAAAGGGATGGTGACTGCAGTCCTCTGAAGTGATGGATGCAGTTGAGGCAGTGATCCAGTAAAAGGGTCCGGTCTTCCTCGGAAGGTATGTAGCTCCTATCCTCTGGGAATCCAGTGGAGAAAACAGCTAAAAGTTGTAGTCCCAGAGCCTCAGTTATATCCAAGATGGGATGCTTGGCTCCTCCCCCTGGGTGGAGTATCTCACAATGAGATGGTGAGTCATGAGATAAGGCTTGATGGGCCATTAACAGGAGATAGTCCAGGAGCCAGTTATCTCTGAGTCATGAGCAAGGCACTGATGGGCCATTAACAAAAGATAGCACAGAGGGAGGAGGCAGGGAGCACTGTCTCACCTGGTTTTAACAGAAACCTGAAGATGGTCATAGAATACACCCCCCTGGACACTTCTTTCATTATAACCCAGGACAGAACTGCAGCCTAAAAATTGTCAAGTGCCAAAGCTCTCAAGGTGATTCTGTGGTTTTGCTCACACAGCTTATTTTTTTTATTATCCTGTCTTCTCCTTGCTGGGGAAATGAATCAGAAATCATTTACAAAGAGCAGATAAAGAATTGCAAAACTTCAGGCTGGATACTCTTAACACAGGCTGGTGGACTGATTCTCTTGAAAATATTAGATGCTCTCATGATTTTCGCTGAGCAGTGGAGAGTCTGGTTTTGTCTACAATATATTCATCTTCCAATATGTTGGATTCAGTGTCAGGTTTTTTCCCTCGCCTTTTCAACTATTTCTTAGTTTATTTTTTTTCCCCTTTTCAGGGCTCATACTTCCAAAATTCCATACAGGTGCTTCTCTGAGTTTTTTTTCAGGTGAAGAGGTTCATACAGTACCCCAGCCATTTCTACACATTCAGACATGGAGCTTTGCAGGTGTCCCTTCAGCTGCTGCATCAGCCTTGTATTGGTGGTGGTGGTCTCCCCACTGCTTCCCTTTTGGCCTTGCCCACAGGTTCACTCTCTGCCAGGACCCCTGCTGCTGGGAAGGGTCTTTCCATGGTGTGATGCCATACCCTCTCATCCACTCCCATTGCCACCTGTTGTAAAGTCATAGGCACTCTTGCCCTGTTTCTTGCATCTATTAAGCTTATACTCAGTGGGGTATGTACACATGTGAGGAGTGCAGCTGTCATTCAAAATGAAAGAAATAGTTTGTTTGGGCTTGCAGAAAATACCTTGAAAGATAAGGACAAATAGAAACTACCCAATGGTAGTTTCAAACTATTTTTAGGTTGTTTTGCTCTGTGAGTGAGTCTCACACAATCACGCTGTCCCTCATGAATAACTTCTAATTTCGTGCAAGAGTTGAGAGACAGGGAGAAGCTTTGTCTAGTTTTGTAGAAATCAGGCTCAGGTAGAAGAGCAGCGTGGATGACCCTTGCCATGAGGGTAGCTCCTGGGGCAGCTTAGCAGGCAGATGCCATTCCTCATGGACATCTTTGCTCCACATCAAGGATCTGAGGTCCCAAGTCACATTTTGGAGTGTTTTGTTTATTTTGGTTTGGTTTTCAGATGCCTACTGAGAGAGAGGTCCCAAATGCACTCTGGCTGGAAGCATCCTCAGGTGTATATCCCTGCCAGCAGTGCAAAGCATGAGGGATATGAGGGCCTTAGCCCACCCAGGGTGCACAAGGAGTTCCCACCAGGCAGACACTACTTTTAGCAGCTGGGAGTTTATCAGAGATGGGAGGTGACAGTCACGTCTCTTCCTGGATCCTGTTTTCAAACTGGTAGCAGTCATTAAATGATCAGTTTAATCTCAAAATTAAGTTATAATTATAGAATGAAGGAAACATTTTCCCTCTCTTCCCCATATTCCTCCCCCTCCACTGATGGCCCTCGTTAAGGGATGTCATTTTCCTGTAAGGCAAGTGACATCGAGGACAATCTCAGAGTGGATCCAGTTACTGAGCAGGCATTTGCCATGGCTGGCTTCTGCATGCTTTGCAAGTTTTACTGAATATATTTAGTAACTCCAATTGTTTCTGGTTGTGCTTTTTTGTTGGGAGTGCTTGTAACACTGTAGCTGTGCTGTTTTTAACATCCTAATGTCTCCAACTTGCACCAGCAGCCATGAAAATCGATAGTGTTGGATGTGAGCCTGGGGTGTTACTGGTTTGCCAGCATGTCCAGAAATGCGTACATTCCTTTGGGGTCAAGTCCTTAAAACTATTTAAGTGAATCCTGGATAATAAATAACAAGCACATTTATTTCAGGCTGAATGAGAAGATTAGTTTCAAGGGGTTTTGTGGATTTTTTGCCTTTCAAGTATTTTTGCTGTTTATGCAAATAACATTTTGAAAGTAAAGGATTGCTTTGATGAAGCACATCAGATAGATAATTTTGAAGATTTTGGAGCACATCAGTTGTTTTGGAACTTTTTGTGCACTGATACAAGTGTTTCAGTGGTACAAAAATGGACAGGCAAAAGATTTTAATGCTGTAACTGCATGTGTGACATGCACTGGAAGGTCCTGAGGGAGCACTTTCATCTTGTTCCCAAATCTGGTCCCACTGGTTTGGAAGTCCAGCCTCACAGACCCCTGGGTGAGCAGCTGCTGCCTCAGGGGGTGACAATCACAGGGTGACAGAGGGATAGGTAGGTAGGTAGGTAGGTAGGTAGGTAGGTAGGTAGGTAGGTAGGTAGGTAGGTAGCCTGGACCTAAAAGGTTTGTGCATCCCACATCGACAGCTGAAGAACAAAGGAGTCAAGCACTAAATCACTCCTGAAGTTGCACCCAGTGTTCCTGGTGCAGAGACCTCAGCTAAAATAGGGTGTTTGGTTGCTCATGATGGCAGAGAGGTGCTTCAAGCCTCCTGCAAAGACATCCCCTCATGGAGAGTGAGACTTCTACCTGTGACTGTGATGAGCAGCAGGGATACCAGAATCAGAGCTAGTTTTTGCCTTTTTGAGGATAGAGTAGGTCTTGCCTCATGCTGCTCTGGACCTTGTCAAGGGAATATCAATTAAGTGACTTCAGTGAAAGATGCATCTGTGTGATGCAAAGGAGGTTTCCTAAGGGAAAAATTGTGTCTCCAGGAAATGATGTCAAGAGTTGCAGGAAATACTCCATGTGTTGAAAAAGAGGGCAGCATCAGCCTCTCCCTAGAATCACAGCATAGCCTGGCCCTCTTCCCATCCCTCACCACACAGGGAAGACATAAAACTGGGGAACGCAAACACCAGTGTGGCCAATCAGTGCTGCAGTCTGGAAATGACAATGTGGAGAAACTGTACTGTAGATTTCATCTACATCTGCCCACTTCACTTATTTGAAATTTTTTGTGTTCTTCAGATACATCCTTTGCTGTGTTAAAGCTCTGGAGAAGGTAATTTTGAACATTACTGGAGAAAAGATTTTAATCTGACACAGGTCAGGACAGAGTAAATTAAATTTCTGTTTGAAACTGGCTGTTAGGACTGTTTCATGTTAGCTTCATTTTATCCCTTGTTATTTACTATTAGAAACCACAGCATAGGAAGCCCTTCTTAAAAAATTCAAGTAATGCACTAGGTTTTTGTTAATGATTATATGTAAATCTTTAGCACTACAGTCCATTTATTGTTCTACTCTGTAGGTTTGATTTCTTAATAGAAAGTTATCATTGAACTGTGCATTGCTGATACTTGTGCACAACTCACACTTAAAATTGTAGTGACAATTGAACCCTGTAGTAACCATGGCTGGTCAGTGCCGGGCAAAGGCTGTTGGATATTGGAAACTGCATTACAGCTAGGTATCCATAAAACTTAACTTGGATTTTAATCGTTAACAGCAGCTTCAGCTTCCAGTCAATGGACTCACAAGCTCCCTCACAGCAGAACTGCAGTGAGTGCTGCCTTCCAAACGAGGCAGGTGCAGCAGCAGCCCTAGTTCCTGTGAGACCCCTGTCCTTCAGGATGTCATTGGAGTTCACTTTTTTTGCCTCCATCTTACTGAACAGCTCAATAATGACATTTCAGTGTAAACTTTAACTCCTAAGGTACTTCACCAGCTGCTGTTTGCTAAAAAGCTGTGGGTTTAGACCTGCAATAGGTAGATTTCAATTTTTTAAATGCTCTTTTCAGCTCGGTAGAGAAAAATGTGTGTTTACCTGGGTATCTAAATTTATATCTTAGGTGACCCTGGCACAGAGATGGGCTTTTGGGGTTCACAACTGTTTGGAACCAGCTGAGGTGACCTTGGCTGTCCCACGAGTTGCAATTCCAGCACAGGGCCCATGTCACTCCACTTGGTCCCCTAGAAGTCTTGTTTGCCCTAAAGTGCATTTGCAGTGGCACTAGATGGCTATACTTAGGCACCAGGGTGCCTCCCAAAATATATGCACACTCCCTGGTGAGACAAATATTTCAGTGCCTCTGATTCTTCTGAGATCATCCTGTTACTAGGGAAGAAGATTAAAATAAGATAGGATTATTCGAGAAAATTCTGATTCTTGATTAGAAAAGCAGAAGCATGCTACCTGTACAGAAAAACAGAATTCAGTTCTGGATAATATCTGACTGTAAAGCTCATCAGCAGTTGCTGTGATGCTCAGCTGGTGTAGATCTAGGACTGCCTTATCCTGCCTCAGAGACCTTTGTGAAACTATCATGTCTCTTCTTTCAGTTTAGATGGACATCCCAGCTGCTCTCCAGAGGCACCGCACTCTCGTCTTGATCAAGATGAAAGCTGCTCTCTCCTGCTTCTTATCACTCTGCTTTTTCTGCCTCTTTCCTGTGCTGCTTCCCTTGGATTCACATCATCTGCTGTTCTGTGTTGCTTGGAGGGACATCCAAAGCCACAAGATAAGGACAGCTTCTAGGGTTTTGGTCTAAAGTGAAGATGGCAGAAAAGAGAACACTTAGGTAAAACTGCCGCCTGTGTGAGGCAATTCCCTGCCTTTTAAGAGTGTCTGATGTGGATTGTACTATTTTGTATCATTCTAAAGCTGCAAATTAAGCAGCAAGACACCACCTCCACGCTGCTGACAGCCAGGATGGTGTATGCTACCATACAGAGCTTAACCTTGGCATTTGTTGCCTACAGATTAGCAGAACCCGTGGGTCATGAGGTCCAGATTTCCACTGCTGCTGCTCCAGGGATGGTTGGTCCAGTGGGCATTGCATATGACTGCCTTATAGCACTGGGTGGAGAGGCTTTTTTCAGCACCCAAGAACAAACTGAAGGGTTTTTTTAATATTTGAGATTTTGATGCTTGAACACTACAAACCATATGCTGGTCTGAGGCCATCATCTCTGTGGAAAAAAAATTTCCTTAAATTTCTGGTATTGAGGTTATTGATACCTGTGATGCCCCAGGGGGTGATTAGTTGGTTCTGTGGGGTGGATGAGACAGCTGGACATCTCCCCTTGGTGTGGGAAAACTGTGCTGCAGTCTCCAGCCTGGCCCCCAGCAGCATCCTCCTGCAGGATACAGGGATTTTAGCTGCAAAGAACTTTTTTTGCCTCTTATGAGGAGTGCTTGTAAGAAGGGTGGATCAAAGGACCTCAGTAGCTCCAGATGAATTGCCACACACTTTGTTAATCAGCTAATAAAATGCAATGGATATGCTGCAGTTGGAAAGCCAAGTGAGAGGCCTCACAGTCCCTTACACTGAATTTCCCATGCTGTCCTCATTTAACCTTGCTGTGCAGTGGCTTTCCTTTTTTTTCTTACATTATTTATAGAGTGAATATTAGTGCAATTCTTTCTCCTTCAGCAGCTGGTAGCATCTTCAGAAACAACAATCGAGTGCAAATGAAAAAACAGAGACCCATATATTTTTCGAGTATATTTTACAAAGCTATTTGTAATGGCTAGAGAAGAAAACACAGTTAATAAGGAAGCAGGGAGTGGAAGCTGTGTTCTTTTATCTGAATATTTGTTTTGGCAGTGATCTGGAGTTCTCTGAAACACTGGCTTAATTGTCTCTTAAGTTTGCCAACTGTAATTTTCCCTCCTATTATTAGAAATAAGGGCATTTTTTGCTTCGCTCAAAGAGGTTTATTTTCATAGCAAATGCATTATGTGTATCCTGTTAATGTAAAAATATAACTTTTTGTTAACATCTTGCATTAAGTTTATTTTATGGGCCCAAGCTCTGAGATTTAACTCTAATGTACCCTGAACCAGACCACGTGTGAGGAGCTGCTTGCTGCCAGCTGGTCCCCTCTGTGGACTTACAGCCCGGTCAGTGTGTAGGGCTTTAAGGGAAGGAAGCGGGGTCAGAACCTTCTGACCCTTCTGAGCATGAGCATTTTCCTCTGGTGAGGCACAAACTCCTACATGGGTAACCTCTGTATCCAATAATAAGTTCCTGGCTCACAGTGTGCAAGCTTGGGCTTGAGTTCATAGCAGCCTCGTGCACTTTGCAGTTGTTCATTAGACTTCTAAATGTGCAACTTAAAAAAAAAGGAAAAAAAGCATTTATTTTATGTCTTATATGGAACCAATAACATTTTTCTTAATACATTTTCTCTGAAGTAGCTGATGGAGAACTTTTTCCATAATGGAATATTCACATTATTCCTCATATTAAAACTACGACCAATTAATACTAAATTATTGCCTGGGCAGTGATAAGATGATGATAAAAGTATGACATGGTTGCCTTTATAGAAAGATTTCCTCTGAGTAGTACCTCTGCTGCTTACATTTCATGTAGAATGTGGAATGAGAAATCTGCAGTACCTCACAGAGGGGAAACTTTGCTGTACAGCTTGGCCTCAGGGGAAGCTAAAGGAGCCATTATAACTGGCAAACTTGCAAAGTATTTATGTTTGTGTACAAATATTCCCAAATTAACAACGTAACACCCATGTGTTCTTTATGCAGTCAGTTTTGAGGTCCTTCAAAGGAGAAGGCTTCCTCTGTCCCTCAACACCTGCTGTACTTTTGACTCCCATGCTGCAGTTTATGCGAGGGCTGTTTTCTATAAATGTTCCTTATCCATCCAAAAAGAAAACACTCAATTTTGTAATGGACTAGAGAATCCAGTCTTTAAAAAACATCTTTCAGTTTAAACTGTTTGTTTTTTCTGGCAATTCCCTATGACCATTGTGCTTTAATTGTTTCAACATGTTCCTTTTTCTTTTTCCTTCCATCTTTTCCTATACTCTTAGAAGCAAAAATTAAGCCTTCCTTTGTGGTTTTGTTTTTTTTTTTTCCACATAGAGGTATTTGCAAGACTGAAGTGAGAGTAACTGGTATCTTATTGCAAGACTAGCATTCTCCCTAAAAATAGGGTAGGAATAAAATTATAATTTAGCAGGTTTTGTCAGGATCTTGTTGGTATAAGTTTCAAACATCTCTTTGTAATGAGATTTCCATATTTATAGCCGTCTTGCTAATTGACAATATTCTTAGGCATGCTGTAATATTATGTCTTGTAACACTACATGCTCTTTCTTAATAGCAAAGGACAAATTTTGTTAAACTCCAGTAAAATCTGGTGGAATATATTAGTAGTGTGGTGAGGGAAGGAAAATGAATTACAAGACCATTGTAGCTTTAACATATTGCATTTGCAGTCTAAAAAAGCAATTAAAACTTAATGAAATTATGAGTTTGGGAGCACTGCAATGGATACATTGGGTGTCAGTTGCATAAATATATTACTGCTGCTTCATACTGTATTTTATTTGTACTGTATTTTAGTAAAAAAGCTGTTTGTAGTAGTGTGTGCACATGTTCCTTGCCCATGGCAAATACTAAGTAATCCAATTTAGTTTAGATTGCAGTGAAAGTTGTATTACTTGCATTTGTCTAAGTGTAAGCATGTGTAAGAAGAGGTAACTGCACACCAGCTGACACTCAGGAACTTGTTGATTCCAGGAAAAAACCATGTGCTTGAGCCCTTAGTTTTGCCTCGAAAGGGAATTTCTGCCAAAAAAATTCAAAAACTTTAACACTGTTAAATGTCTTGGTCATTTTATTTTATCTTAGAAAGCAGTGGAATACCTTACATTTAACCCAAAAGTGGAGTTTATGGGCATTTTTTTTTGCAGTGGATCCACATAAATAGTGAAAAATATTCTTTTCAGTTAAACATCTTTTTGAAAATAGTTGGCCCCAAAATAGAATGTGATTTCTCTCTGCAACTATTTGGAAATTTGGGATGATTTGCTGAATAGGTTGGGAAAAAAGATGCTTCAGGCTAAAGTGGTACTTCTCCTTGTTTAGGAAGTGATAATGAAGTAAGGGTTCGAGACCAAAATGATTTGAAGCCACACCAATCATCTTGTAAGAAAGTAATATGATCTACAAAAAAAAGGATATTTGGGGGTATTTTATGTCTCCTTTTGATCCTGTTCCTTCAAAAACAATAAAATAAAATACTTACATATTTGATGAGCCCTAGGAATTAAGGGTGAGGGTGCCAGCGCACTGGTGGTTAGGGCATGTGCTCAGACCCAGACCTTGGCTAGTTGGTTACGTGTGTACTTACAACAGCTTGCAACTTACAACAGCTCAGCACCTTGCCACCACCACAGCTGCTGTTCTCCCTTCCCTGTGGTGTTAGAAAACATGCCCAGGGAATAGCCATTTTTGTGCAAATTTAAATATTTCCTTTCAGTTGCAGTAAAACAGTGGTCTGCTTTTCTTTTTTAACTTCAACGAGAAAACTTTGACCATTTTTTGGTTTTTTTAATCAGCCTAAATTTTATTTTTCTCCTGCTGAATCTGTAAAATAACAAAATACAAACAGGTGCAATTGCAAACAGTTCAATTCAGTTACAATTCAGATCCATTTTGCCACCAAAACAGATATCCCCAAATGGGTCCACTTCTCTGTACCTTTGATCCAAGCAAGGTCATCTCTCTCATCTGAAATGTGTGATTATCTGTGTAACTCCACTCGCTGCTTACTCTGGAAGTGCAACTACCAAAGCTGCAAAACATGTGTAGCAAATCTGGTAATGCAACAGGCTTTTGAAACTTGATTGTGAAAGTATATTCTAGAGGGTTAGAGCAATAGAGGAAAATGTTGATGCTAATACTGACACCCTGTTCTGTGTCCATTTAATACCTCTCTCCATGGCACGTCCTTGTTTATATGTTTAGTCTGGCTTGTAAGAGACTGTGTCTGTGATTGGAGAGAAGAGCTCTGATACACCTTGATTTTTAATTTATCTGAAAAAGAAGTATAATGAATTCACTTACTGGAAGCTGGTAAACTTTATACAAGAAATAGGGAGCAAATTTTCAGTGAGGATGTGTTGGAGTCCAGGGAAGTCTGAAAACTTCTCCTGCTCCTGTGAGGGTTCCTTTAGTCCCCAGAGCTCCTCAAAAGTGGCCTAGCCAGCGACCTAGGCTTTTGGAGAAGCTCCCTCCACTTTTGGGAGAGCCTGAATGCACCAGAGAAGAGAAGAGATTTTTGTTTAGTGTACCACAGAGAGTTTAGTTGTAGTTTTAGGATCTTGCTCTATGTATTATATAGGGACAAGATGGAGAATTTTGGGTGTTGGTCTTTTCTTCTTTCTTCTCCTTTCTTCCTTCTTCTCTTCTCTTCCTTTCTTCTCTGACACCAGTTCCTGTGGTGTGTTGGTTGGTGGAAGGAACTGAATGTGGAAGAGACGTGTCAATGAAACTGACATTCGTTGGTGTTGGGAACAAAACAAAGTACATAGAGTTTTCTTTATGGTCGATATTAGATATAAAACATTGCTGCTGGTATCAGCCATTGCCTTTCTGCACTTGTGTTCCTGGAGGTTGCAGCGCTGGCTGTGCCTCTGAGCTTTTGATAAGAGAAAAATAAACAACCTTGGAAAAGCAGAAAGAAGCCTCATTTCATCTTTTTGGGGCATGGGACACTGAAGAAGCAAGAAAGCTAAGCCGGGGACTGTCAGGGAACAAACAAGGCCTGACAAGGATGTACATGATTTACTGTCCTATGAAAGGGTAGAGTGGGATGCCTATAATCCTGTTTAAATCAGGGTTTTTCAGCTGCCAGAAATTTGAAATGTGCTTTCTGTAGCATTTCTTTCCTTTAGCTGGTATGAAAAGTTGAAAATTCAAAATTTCAAGACAAAATTTGTTTTTAGCTGTGGGGTCTTTTTGATAAAATTAAACCATTTTGATACAGACAAGTCAACAAATTTTTAGCTTTCACTTAATTACCATATAGTTTTGAAACATTTTTGTTTTTCAGATAATTTCTTTCTAGTAGGCAAATTTTCCAGTAAAAATATATTATCTGTTAACAGGTGTAGCAATGTGCCCCCTAAAAGCAGAGGTTTCTATTACATCTAAGCCCCCAAGTATAAGCACGTGGCCAGAGTTTCTCATCTTCCCCAGGTCATGGGTGGCTTAGCCCACCCATGAGACCCCAGCCTCTGACCCACTGGACCCCTGACCGGTAGGGTTTCCTTACCTGTTTCCTCACAGGACAATGCCCCATGTAATCCCACCCATCTAACCTGATAAATGCCATTGTTTCCAGAGTCATGTGTTCTTTTGCTTCTCCACCTCTGGGGTGAGTGCTGATGCCAGTGCTGAGCCCAGGTGTTTTTTGTTTGTTATTTTCACATTATTAAACTTTTATATTTTGGAGGAAGCGATTGTTGCCCATCTCTCTTTTAAGCCACTGCCTCAGCTCTCTGGAGGAGGAGAACACCTCTGAGATGGTAACTTTGCCCCTGCGAAGATCTATCTTCCCAGGCAATCTGGTGGAGCAACAAAGCTACAAATAGGAACCCATGGTACCTGTGGCCCAGAGAAAGGGTTGATGAACATTACGAACCTATTAGAATTCAAAACCTCTGATGAAAAACTTCTTTCAAGTAATTTACTTTTGCAGAACTGAATTTTCTAAGTATGAATTCCAGAAGGATAAAATGGTTTTCATTGTTCAGTGTTGGTGTATGGCATTTAAAGAATGCATGACATTTTGAAGAGAACAACAGGTTCCTTTTAAAAATAGTACTTAATTCAGGGATAATGCTACCCAGTGAAAGATCATGAGTGGCAAACTGTGTATGTATATTTACCCTCCTTCCTAATAAACTTGGAAGAGGACTGAGAAGAGATATTGCTTGTATTTTGTATCATCTATACTCTGAGATTACTAAGCCACTGTAGAGAATTGAACAAAACACTGTGTTTTGTTTTCTTTTTAAAGAATATCCCACTAAAATCAGGGGATATTTGTAGCATAAGGCAACCTGTAGTAACCCAAATCCATGCCTCTCATCAGTGTCAAACAGGGCTTTCTGAGTAGCAAAGAGGACTTTATAAAGAGCTCTTGGAGAAAGCCAGCCTCCTGCTTTCTTTTTAATTTCCCTATTCGGTGCAGCTGTGGTGTCCTTCTGTCCTCAACACCAACCCTCCAGCTGGAAATGACACCGTCCACAAAATCCATCTCTGCATGGTGAATGCTGGGCCTCCCTCTTCAGGATTTCAGTGCACAGGACGCCGCTGCTGTCCCAGGTGCAGCCCCAGCTTTTGCTGCTGGCAGCGATGGAGATGCTGTCCCACACTGAGCAAGCCCTGTGAGCACTGCTCTGCTGCAGCATCGCACGCTGCCAGCCCAGCCTTGCTGCCCTGCAAGGTGCCTCTGCCACGCTGGGGCTGGGAGACATTACACCATCTTGCTGAGTGTTTAAAGCAGTTTAAAATAAGCATGCTGGGAAAAAATAAATACACTTACAAAAGACCTAAATTACAAAGACATTCCCACTCCCCTTTGCTTTCCTGTTTAAGTAGTGATAGGTTATCTGTTCGGTGGGGGGTGGAAAAAGAAGAGTGAGGGTGAGGAGTGAACAAAGCAAATGACTCCCGAGTTCTCAGAAGAAATCTAAGCTGCTCATACCATCTTCTTCTTATATTGTCTCTCCTCCCAGAAAAACAAAAGGACTGTAAAAAAAAGGTGTGTCAACAAGAGCTATATTTTGTTAGAGGGACATGGAGCAGAGCAAGGTGAATTAGTTGCATCTGTCCCTGTTGCACATGCAGGCTAGCTGTAACAATTTGCTACAATCACACAAAAGTTAGATGGCTAGTTCATGTATTATGGCACATTTCTGCACCAAATCTTAATAATAGCATACTTCATCCTCTTATGCTGTATTCGCCTCCCTTCATTTGGGGCTACTGCAAGAGCTCCTCTGCAGGAAAATAAAAGCCATCTTACTTTGTAAAGTTCTGCACATTAAATAGCAGAAGTTACTGAGAAGGCTCAGAACTTGTCTAGCATTAAGCTTCCACAATTTTTCCTCTCCACAAGCTCTAGGTACCCAAGATGAGTCACTGGTTCTCATTTTATTACATTTGTGGTTTTTCTCTATCTCCTATCTTTGGGTCTCATCAACACTAACAGTGAACAGGAGGATAAACTGAATTACCTTACTAGAGCTTATAGTAATTTCAGATTCACTGTTACCATCTTTCTGAAGCAGACAATAAAATAAAATATCTCTCATGTGTATTGCATTTTAATAACAAGAAGGAGGAACTTGAGTTTAGCTGTCATGTATTGCTGAATGTTTTGTTTCAGCTGCTTGCAACCACGGGTGGCCCTTCTGTTTAATTCTGTAGTAACTCTAAAATGCTGTGATTGCTGTGGTGGGTTTTCTTCCCCAAAACAGGGGAAGCCAGTTTTAGAAACATTAACATAATGCCTTTGGGATTCCATTTTCATTAGAATGCTGAACAGTCCTAGATTTACATCTCTCTTTGCAGATGGCAATTATCTCTTTCTAATGACTCTTTTGTATTGAAAAAAAATAATGGAGATCTTCCAGTACTGTTAAAATGCTTCTAATCTTCCTTAATTTGTAGGAAGACAGCAGAAATCCGTGATGGGCAAAAGAAATAAGACATTCAGATAAGCTTTTCTGGCTAAGGAAATGCATAAAAAAGTTTTCACCACCTGGATACAGAAAGGATCAGAGAACATTCATTCTTGGTAGTAGGAGTATAGCACACCAATAGTAGTCTTTTGGTCCTCAAAAAGTGAATTATGTCAAAAAGACTTGCTTGGAAGTGATAGCTGTTTAGGATCTGCCATGTGAGAAGTGTATTTTTCATTAGAGAGCTGAATGAATTGGTGCTCTTATTGCAAACAGAACACTGATCTGTGGCTTACAGAATGGGTACAGTCTTCTCATTCACTATTTGTTTAATGTTGCTCAGGTTTTATTTTATTTATTTTATTAAGCTGTTGAGGGGGGAAGAAATTTGTTTCCCTTGATGTTAGAAGTTTTACCCTCTGGTGCTGCCATCCTGCAGGAAGTCTCCATTGAGGAAAGGCTGACCTTAGCTCTCCCTGAATTTTTAAGACTCTTTTAGGAGTCCTGAATATTTAAGTACAGACCTTTTCAATCAGCCCAAAGCCAAATATCACTTACCAGACTGGACATGCTTTCAGGACCAGGGAGCTAAAAAGGAAAGGTTAGTTACCATTGCTCAGTAGACTGACAACAACTCCTTTTGGCATGCAGATGGAGAAGTGGATGATGATCAGGAAAATATTTAATGGAAATGTTTGCAAAAAAGAAGTGTGGCTTTCATTGAAGCCGAATTAACTTTGTACTTTGAAAATTTTAATCAATTCTGCAGAGGATATGCTGAAAATTGCAGTCACCAACAGCCCAGTTTTATGCCTTGCATCCTCATGATTTCACCCAGTAGCTGTGTGCAGCTTTCTTTCCTTTAAGAGCATCTTTTTTTTTTTGTTCCCAGTGGCATTTAAGATCACTCTGTCTCCAAAAGTGAATGGTGATGATGTTTTTTAATCCTAAGTGTAACTCACCAGTACAAGGAGGTCACAGTGTGTGCCTGTGCTGCTGGGGCAGGGCAGAGCCAAAGGCAAAGCTGCGAGGCTGTGTCCGAAGTGACAGACGCATCCATGCTGGGTTCAGCCTCTCCTCACTCTTCCTGCACGGCCATAAGGAAGGTGAAAAGGAACACAGCAGAGAGAGGGTTGCTTGGGAAGGCTCAAATGCTCAGTGTGATTATGATTTCTCCAGCAGTGGCCCGTCGGAAGGATCTGCCTGTGTGTGGCACAGATGATGGAGCTGGTGTGGGTCAGGATTTACTAAGGTACTATTTCCTTTGCCAGTCTCAGCAGTGAGGACTCCTCTGTGATGGCTTCAGGTGCTTCCCAGGGCAGCTCAAGGGAAAAGAATGGGGAAAAGTTATCTGCCTTCCAAAATTCAGTATCATAGTGTAAAGCATTTTGTCTCTTGCATTTTATACTTTGAGATTCAACTCCATTTCATAGATGCTTATTAATTCTCCCCTGTTGCTGGTCCCCTCCCTTTCATGTTAGAAATTCCTAAAATATCATCAAAATATTATTTTTGGGTTCTTCTGTGTTAATTATGATTTTGGTCAATGACAATAATAAGTAGTCGTGTGATTGAACTGAATTTCCTGGCGGAGTTAATAAGAATGATCATGCTAATTTTTTAATGTAAAATACACAGCTTGAAATCAGGAACTAGCAATGATGCAAAAACTCATCCTTCCAGGGAGATGCTGATGTTCCATTTTATTATTCTGCTTTCCTTTTTCTGGCCCATCATGTGATAAACCTTGTTTGTTCAGAACTTCTAATCCTTTCTAGACTCCAACAGAAACTTAAAGTTGTTGATTTGTTTGGCTTCTTAGGAGCTTTTTAGAAAAAACAAATATTTGGACCCAGGCAATAGATAAGCACTGACACTTTGTTTTTAAAACAAAGTATATTCAGAATTGTGTAATAGGGTATTTCTAAGACTTTTGGTAGGGTGAGGGTGTTATCAGCTTTTTTTTTAATATCATCTGCTAATATTTTCCTGTAGCTACTTATAATAGTAAGAATGTGTCTTGCGCTTGTTTTACATTTTGAATTGTTCTCATTGCTGTCCAGAGGGCTGGGGATGCATCACAGGTTTCTGCACTGCATCAGGATAGGTACTGGCATTTTCACAACTGAACTGAAATGCCTTGTAATGACTTGTAGCAGTGTTAAGGAAGAAGGCAGGCTGCAGAGCTTGTCTCATCACCAGGTTTTTTTGTTTACTTTTTATTATGATTAAATGCCTGTAAAAACAAGCCAGTGATTGAATCCAGTCCTTAATTTGAAAAGGATGAAATGGAACTGGGAGTAGGAAATGTCACACCTGAATCCCTTAATCACTAAAAATCAAAGCTTTTGATGGTGTCCCTAGCTGAACCTTTTCTCCTTGCTGGAGGCCTGTGTCTTTAAGATAAGGCTCTGGGGATGTGTTTTCAGAGTAACCTGCTTGGAGGCTTGGAGGAAAATCTTTTGTTTCCATGGAAGAGGGCAAAGAGTTTTGCCACATGGCAATACTTAGGAATAAAGTGCTAATTTAGCATTGCCAAGCCAAACCAGTACTGCTGTGATGTCATGGACTGGAGACCATCCCTGTGCTGGTGTCGGATGCTCTGATTCCAGCTGCATGTACTGGCTTTATTTTGGGAACAGCCACACCAACCTGTCCCTCTGAAAACAGCTCATCCCCAGGCTCACTCTGCACCTTTCTCATCCCAAGCCCTTCTTTTTTTTCTTCTCCTTGACCTGGGAGGGTAGAGGTTTGTCTCATCTAATTCTAGATGTTTTCAATGTAAATCTCTTCCTGGGTGTTAGCCCCCAGGGTCTCTCTGCAGCCAGTGCAGCAGAGAGAGCAACACCAGCACTTCCCCTACCTGTTAAAGAGTGAGATGAGTAGTATCCTGGAAGTGTTGCTCTTGCCTGTAAAAAGCCTCTTGAGGAGCAGCTTGAATTTGCAGCGTTGAATCCTATCCTGTCAGTCCCCGATGAGGACTTCTTAAAAATGGCAGTTAATCCAAATGAATGGTTCAGTTTTGGCTTTTTCATCTGGACGCATATTCCAGTAATACTTCATGTAAATAACATGTATTTTACATTTGGTTGCTCCAAGTACTAGAGTTTCAGAAGAGAGTGGAAGGGAAGGAGGCCAATGCATGAAATCTGGCAGGAAGACTCCGTGTTTTCTGTCACTGCTCAAAAAGTTTGACCTAGAAACTGGTCTAAGAAAGCATTTCCATCTCAGGGACTGCCTTTAGATGCCCCTTCAAGCAAGTATCATGACTCTTTTTTATTCTTTAATCCTTTGTACCTTTTGTTGTAAAACTGAGTGTGCACTTCTTAACACGAGATCAATACAGGCACTTGTAGCCATGACATTTCCTTGAATATTACAGATGTAAGTACAGATATGTGAGAGATTTCTTGTTTTGGCTGTCATTTGCTCAGCAGCCCACATCCTGCTGTCACTTGCTACAGTGTCTGTGCTTCTGGCCATGACATGGGTTGTGCTACCAGTGTGCTTTTCCCATGAAGAAATTTATTCTGTAGCCCTGGATTTTTATAAAGTGATATCCTATCATCCTGTATCCTCTGTTTTTCTCTGGAGTTATGTCCCAGGAAGCTTCAGGACTCCTGGCAGGACAGGAGTTAATGCACTGGAAAGGGATCACTGCAGACAGTGTAGGTTTGCGTCTTCATTCTTTAATTCTTGGTATTGAAAAAAACATTTCTCCTTGAATTAGAAACTAAGTTGGACCCCTGGCTTTGGGATGATAAAACAAACACTTCCTAGAGAGTTGCAAAAGTAAATAAAGTGTGTCCCTTTTCTTTTGAATATGTACAGGACAGTTGCTTTTCTTCAAGAAAATATCAACAAAGCCAATCCATAGTCTGGCCAGGATTAGTACTAATTATCCATTTCACCTTTGGCAGGGTCAGGCTGTGCTTGGGCCCTTGGATTTCAGCCTGGTGCTTTGAGTCTTTCCTGTGCTGCTCCAGAGAGACACTGGCCTTTCTCCAGATGGTTGTTGTGTTACAACATTGCTTTTGTGGATTTTTAGGGCTTCCACTCTGAGGACCATTCTTCCAGACTGGGCCCCATCAGAAGCTGGTGTAAAGACAAGGCAACAACACATTTTGCCCTCTTCAAGAGGAAGATTAGGCTCTAAGTCAATCTTGGTGTTTGGCAGTGGTGCTTCAGCTCTATAGAAACAACATTAAATTCACGCAGAATGAAGAAAGCATGTTCTCTAAGATAACACTGTATCTTTGGGGATGCTCTGGGGAACTTTCTCTGCTTTGAATTCTCTTAAGAAATGACAGAAAAAGGGATATCACATCCTGTCCTTGAACTTTTAGGAAGCAAAAAGCTGACTGACTTAAGAGCAACTCTTTCATCGTGGTATACTTGAGTTAAGTCACTTATGAGAAGAACTTGTGTTTCATTAAAGAGATATTGATGTTAGTGATGGCAGAATGCTGGCAATAAAATGACCAAATGTTAAATTAATGCTAGTTGTGCTTAAGCCTCCTTGGATCCATTAAAGAAGCCTCTTTTAGATTGCTGGTGAGTACTTTTACTCATTAGTATGGAAGCAGATCTTCTGTATATATGTGTGGGTGTTTTTGTTAAACTGAAACACTGAAAGGATATGGGAGAGACACACTTGGAAATTTTCCAGACTTACACTCATCCTCTTCTTTTCACAGAGATTATTCATGAGACTTCAAAGCACACATTCATTTTATAATCATAGCAGAAAATAATTGAAGACATTTTGCTATCACCCCTTTTCTTTATCATATCCCAGAACTTTGTCGAAGAACATCTAGGTCTAATTTTAACTCTTGAGTTCTGATGATAAAGAAGTTTCTGCTAGAACTGTACTCTTTGTAGCAGCTTTCAGATTATTTCTCATATTTGCAGGTGAGCTATTGTGACAATCCCAGAGTTTGTGAATCAGATGAAAACATTTACAGAATTTATCACGTTTTAAAATCAGGCAGCTTTCTACAAAATGGGCTGCCATCAAGAAGAGAGAGTGAGGAAGCTTGAATGTAAACACTCATTTGGTTATGGAAAATATAAAAGCATTTGAGGTAATTTGGGAGAATTATCCACAAAATGATCCCATAGTAGAAGAACCCATCTGTTAAGTTCAAGCTTGGTTTTATGCTGGAAACATTGTGTAAGAAACAGATGCACTTTTTAAACAGATTATTTATCATCGTTTCCATAGTACCTATGATTCCATGGGGAATTGTGAGCCAAATATCAAAGGATAAATTGCTTATGAGTTTATTGCCCCAATAAATAACTTCTGAATGTGGGATGTGTACCAAGCATCTTTATCTCTTGCTGTGACACTAGTTTCCCACTGGTGTGAAAGTCCATTTGTTGATGGACTTGCCTGTAAGGCTCAGCGTGCAAGTGGCCTGTCATGTTGGGAAAACCCTTCTTCAGATAGCTGACATGGCAGCTCGTACCCCATCAGTGCAAGAATCAAATGCTGTGCTTTGAGGAAACCTCCTAGGTCTGCAAGCATCTCATCTTCCCTTTAGCCTAGCCACAGGCTGGCTTTTGTGTGTTATTTTCAGAGTCCAGATGGGGTTTGCACGTGAATAGGGAAGAGCTGAAAGGAGTTTCCTCCTCAACAAGCTTCATAGACCAGGTAACTCCCAGGTAAAACAGCATCAGTGGCATTTACTGCATTTCTTCCATTCAGGAAGGAAGTGGCCACTATGGCCAGTTGTGTTTGGTGGAAGGCACCTGGTCTGCAGCCTAACCCGAATCCTTCAAGGTCTTGTTTTGTGGCTTCTGCTGGATGTGAGAACTACTCCTTCAGATCAGCAAAAGACTTTGTAAATGTTTTTAATTATGTCCCAGTGCAGCTGTAGGAGACTTACTGCCCTGAGAAGAAGGTGTGGCACTGTATTCACCACTTAGAGGAGGCAGTTGGGAACATAAAATACTTGTAATCTGCAATCTTATATTTGTTCACACCTCCGTTTCTGGTGTTGGTCACTGAAACCTTTCACTTGTTCAGTGTGGACTGCCTAGAAGCCATTTTGGTTATTCACAGCTTCTAAGGGCAGCTACACAGAAAAACATGAGTGCAGTAAAGCATGAATGTGTGTACAGAATAGAGATAGTAAATATTAGGTATTTAAGAAGAAAACTTAAAATGATGGAGGTCAAAAGATACAATAAGGGAGTGTTCTGTATATATCCTGCAGATAACATCTAGCAGTACTGGGCTAATTTAGAAAAGTGCAAAGAGGAAAATCTTGCTTTGAAAGACCTGCAAAATCCATGTTTATAAAATGATGAGAAAAACTGGCCTCTGAGTAGGAAATGAGCATTTTCTTGAAACAGAGATACTGCTTAAGATAAAACCTTCACAAAATGATCCTTTAATACTGAAGAGTCACAGATCCCTGGGGGTATTCTTCTGTGTTTTGATATCTCTTTTACAAAATAACAAAATTAAGAGGTTGATATAAAGGCAAGACAAAAGTCTGTTATTTCTTTATATAACTGGTGGGTAATTTCTAAAAGTGGTGTTGCAGGACAGTGAAATGCTACATCAGTTCAACAAAAAAGCCTGAGAAAAGAAAGATGATTCTTAGCAAAACCAGTTGCAAACTCATCCCCTGTAGTGCAGTTGCAAACTCATCCCTGTAGTGCTTGAATTCTTGAAAATATACTTTACTTTAATATAAAAGTATCCTAAAACATGTATTATTGACAAAGGATCCTGCTGCTGAGGGGCAGCTGTCATCATCCTCTGGGTCACTCCTTTGTAAATTCATAATCCCTACTCTCTGATATTTTCTAATGTAATTTTTCTTAGTGTTTAATGTGACTTTCTGTTTGTTTTCTGTCCCACAAACCCTTGGTTCCTATGGAAGCTGTTGGGAGGGGAGTCCTGTAGAATGTTTTTGATGCAATTATCTTTTGATAGAGCTGTGTTTCAAAGCTTTTCCTGTGCTGGCATCCCTTTGGATGGAGCACACAACCTGGTGTGTATTTGGTAGGACTCTTCCTTTGGAGAGGTTGTGCTCTGAGCAGCCCAGAAGACCAAACTGATTGTCCCAGAGCAGACTGGGTGAATTTGTGCAGAGTCACGTTGCTGTTCCCTGCTGGTGTCCTGACTGTGGGCTGGTGCGGGTGCTGGCTGAAGGCAGTGGGAGCTATTCCTGCTGGCTGGAGAGGGTTGATACAAAGGAAAGGTCACAGAAACTGCTTAAGCCTTTGCTTGAGATTCTACTTCTTCAATTTTTACTTAGAAAATGAGGATGACATTAGCTAGAAAGGTTAGAGCAGTTCAGATGTCATCTTGAAATAAATGTTTCTTCTTTGTATTTTCTTGCAGGGTTACTCTTGGGAAAAAATACATTATGAGGGCAAAAGAATGGATTTAAAAACTAATTTCTTCTTTGCTTTTACCTTTGGTGGTGGGCTGCTATCTCATTTTGACAGCATTTTATCAGGGCAAGAGACAAAACCGTTTTGAAGGAAAAATATCAATGTATTATCTGAAAGGTAGGGCAGAAAAGCCAGTAAGTGGTATAGGAAAAAGGACTCTTGGGCTTGCACAGCTTCATGGAGATGAGCCCAGGGAAACTCTTCACCCCCTCAGTCCCTGTGTCAGAAAGTCAGCTTCACCAGATTGCTGGCACTTAGCATCACAGCAGATGTGGAGGTAGGAACAAATGATTTTTAGATATTCCTAGATGTAAAAGGCTCTCACCAAATAGCCAATGAACCTGTTAATTCTGACTTATGTGTGGTTTGGTGAATAATGTTGATATTACAGAGGAACTGGAGGTGGTATTTCAAACTGAGGAGAAATGCTTGCAGAGCAGCCTACTCAGCCCCTTCAAACAAAGAACTTTATGAGGTGGCTGGGAGCAAGCAGTGCACTATACCACAAAGATTAGAAAAAGAACAGAACCCTCCATAAAGAAGTGTCTAAAAGTCAGAAACACAGATCCACAGTAAAGAAAACACGAGTCCTGCTTAGTTACCATGAAAGAAATGTGCCAATAGCAACATTCTTTAACTTTTTAGAAAATAAGGGATCGCATTTGCTCTGCAGAGATGGCAGAGCAGAGAACCAAAATGATCAAATGAAAAATATGCTGCAGGTTTCAGAGATGTCCTTTGAAAGAAAGGGGACTAATGGGAGTGAAGCTTGGAAGTGCAAAATAGCACAACCAAGAGGACAACTCAAGTGAATGAATGAGGGAGTGTTTCTCTGATTATTGCCAGAATCTTAAAGTAAATGAAATAGTAGATCTGACAAGGATTTTTAATGAATGTCAAGTCAGTCAAATTGGTAACTGTCCTTAAAGAAATGCATGGACAGAAATATAGTGCTGGATTTTAAGAACAGGTAGAAAAATGTGGTCTAGGCAATATGAATTAGTTAACTGAGTTTCTCAGTGACCTGAGAGCTTTGAGCATGTGTTGAAGGGAAGACTAATTAAAAACCAAAAAAAATGGAAGATAACCTAATGCTTTTCTTCGAAAAGAGTTAATTTTCAAGAAAGGGAGATGTAGTAGACCTGACTTTTATTTTAATATTGTCTTGAAAATCCCAGGAATTGTGGGAGATTGGTGTGCTGTGTCTTCATAACCACGGTAAACTGTCTGTACAAGTTTGGGAGTTATGTACTGAGCTACACATCTGTCATCGTCCAATATGAATTAACCTTTTTTATTAATGACTTGGAAAGTGAAGTAGAGACTAAGTTTATTCACTATGCAGCCAATGTCAAAGTGAGAGAGGACTTGCTCTACAAACAGAGAAGAATGGTATTAAAACTTACTTGTTTTTGTTAGCTGGGTCTGAAATAAGATACAAGTAAATGCGAAATGCAGTGTTTATTTATGAGCTATCAAGGGCACATCTCCATCTTAGGGAATGAATTGTTTGCTAGGCAACAGGTCTGCAGAGGAAGATGTGGTGATCACTGTTGCCTTGCGTTTAATCTGTGGTTCACAGTGGCATCTGTTGGAAGCAAAACCACCCAGGGAATATAAACGGGACTGCTGTATACAGGGCATGCAAAGTAATCTGTGTCCTCTACTTAGCTCTGCTGAAGCCTGAATGGAAAAGTATCATGTCCATTTTCGGACATCCTTCATCGAGAACTGTGTGGGCCATCTTGAGGTAGTTCTGATCTACCAAAAGTTTACAGACTGTTAGGTATTTTAAAAGTCTGAAAGGAGTGGGTTTGTTTAATTTACAGAAAACATGTGAGAGATACACTCCAAGTTTCTTTAATATAACCACAGGCAAAGCGGTGATATAATTCTCTGCATCCACAGGAAATAAGACTCCCCAAAATAAAATGAAAGGGAAACATGTAAACATCAGTATTTCTCTGAAGAAAAGGATAGTTAAGAATTGAAATAGATTGTCTAACCTGTTCTTACCTTCCAGATAGAAGAGGGATTTCATGGCTTTGATAGGTAGCTGTGTCTTGGAATAGCTCAGCTGCAGCTGATTGTGGCTGTCAAGATTTTCTGTCTTCAGTGACTCTTAATGTTTGTATACAGCTGAGCTCAAGGATTTATACAGTGATAAGAAGCAATTAGAGAAGGTCACAATGTGTTGTTCTAAAAAGAGGAGGTGCACCAAGATCTCCAATGGCTAGAGTTTTTTTGTGAATTCTACTGTAAAGTGGGATAGATCTGCTGTATTTTTAAATTACCCAAACATGCATGACAGAATTTGCCATTAACTGTCAAGTGAAGGAATCAAGTCTTCTGTTGACAGGCTGCTTTACAAAGAGGATATAGCAGTTAATAGCAGTGCACATTCTCTGATGTGTGCATAGCTCACATATCCAGACACCTGAGAGATCTGTAGGATTATTTACAAATCCCTCATGTGAGGAAAAAAGGCAACTCAGAACTACTGGCCTGAGTGCATCTTAAACCCAGCCTTTCTCAGATATGACAAGATGTTTCTCGGATACAGAAGTGCAGATGCAGCTGCATGTGAGTTAGTCAGTCTAGCTCTTGTAGCAAGACTTTTTTTTCGACTTTCTAACTTGTACATGATGTGGCATATGGAGCTGAAAATTGCTCATTCTGTATACTAATTAAAATAACTAGCAGCATCTTTGCAAGGATGGTGGGGAGCATCACTTGCCTCAGCATGACCAGAAGTGCCGTTCTGGCACCCATAGTATGTGCCTGTTTTCCTTCCCAAAAATACTGGCTCCAGCTCCCAAGGGCTGGAGCAGGGAGTACTACAGCAGGGCTCTAGCCCAAGATTTTGGGAGTGAGAAACGAGAAAAAACCTTCTCTGCCTTTACTATAAAAGTAGTGCCAAGTTCTCCAGGCGACATTGGCTCTTTGATGTGGTTGGTATGGTAAAGGAGCAGGAAGGATACATACATTGGCCAAACCCAAACCAACGCCCAAATGCATGAATGGAGATGAACTTACAGAAAGTACCTTCATAAAGCCTGATCCAAAACTCATTTGAGTAGGAGAGTTTCTTCTTTTGGTGATAGATTTGTCTCGTATGGTTGCTATTTTTTATTTTCCCACTAGTGCTTTTCTTCCAAATTTGTGAAATAAACTTTTTTTTAGAATGGACTGCAAAATGTGTGCATGTGTAGAACATCTGATATTAGATTTTCATTCTATTTTTTCCTCTCTCCTTCTTTCCCCTTTTTTCATAATTTGGATCACTTGAGAAAGTTGTGTTAGGATAACACTGGACAAATAGTTAAAGTAGCAGAACTGAGAAGATGACAGATTTAGGTAGGAGGGTTATATGAACTATTGAAAACAGTAAGTGGATAAACTGGATTTGGCAGTAATAGAGTAATTATTGTATTCTTCTGATCACTTTTGAATAAAAATCATGTTATAAATATAACTTTGTCCTGGTGACATAAATAAAACCTGTAAGTTGCTTTATTGAGAGGAAAAATCATTATTTAAACATTTAATTCCACCTATTCTAGCCTCCTGTTAGAGGACTAAGATCACAATTTATAGCAGCTAGTCCAGAGGTGAATGGGAACAAAAATCATGAAGGCTCAGGAAGCAACAAAATTAGGTTAAATGTGGATACTGAATGGAAGTGAAAGGAGAAAAAAGAATTCCATCCTTGTTTATTGGGGCGAGGTTTTAAATACAAACCTTTCAGGGAAAGACGAATTTGGCTCTTTAATCAAGTTCTTACCCAAAATGCACATGCTCATAGAAAGAATAGCAGAGCAAAGGAAGTCGTGGGTAGACCATATCACAGAGAGGTTTGTCTTTTTCTAAATTAGATTTACATTAATTCAGCAGTGTGGAAATGCACTGCACATTGTATCTTGAGCTTCCCTTTGCCCATGCATAGGGATGAGCGTGGGCAGCCCTGTCCATTGTGCATGCAAAGGGCTGCAGGGACAGGAATGCATAGCTCTTCTTTGCTGTGTGGGAGCCAGCTTGGGCACACTCAGGCCTCTCACTTTGGACTATAAATCCTTTCAAGTGGATTTTTCCAGAATAAATACAAAAGAAGAAAGGTGCTGTGTCGCTCGAGAGCATGAACGGACAGACACACACACACAGGTTGAGGTGTCGGAAGAAGAAGGAAGTTTTATTTTTCACAGCTTTTATACAATTCTTTGAGACCCCGTGGATTGGATAGGGAGATCTTCTCCTATCCATCTCCATTAGTTCAGACAGAAGTCCATCAAAACCTTGTTTATCATGAATGGAATGAAAAACAAGAAAGACAGTTAGAAAAACACGTCTTGTTTGTGCAGGATTTCATGGGAACTCGAGAGTAACTTTTCAAAACAACCCTAACAGTTCTGACTCCAAATTAGAAGGCTTAATTTCAGGGCGACAGTGCTGTGCAACATAAATGACCTGGGAAGGTTTTATTCTCATTACTGAAGAGGGCAGTAGACATGGGACAGTCTTGGGATTTTTTATTTTGGGGGAGTCGAGGTGGAAGTAGGAAAGTTTGGGTTTTGGTTTTGTTTTCTCAGAAGGGTCAGTCAGGACAGTTTCCTCTGTGCTCATTCTCCCAGCTGTGAAGATGTTCAAGCCTAGGGTAAGACCTGTAACAAAATTTTAAGATGAGAACAGAACTTCACAATGAGGGAGCTACAATATGCCAAAAGGGTTGGGTTCACTGTCCTTTCATAAGTGTGCAAGTCCTTCAAGGATGAAAGCCTGATGTGCATGAGGTGTGTGCACATAAAGACAGTCTATTTGAGAGATTAACAGTGGTGTTTGTGGGGAAAAGCAGTAGAGAAAGTGTGTTGAGAAGGACAGGATAACCAAACAAACAGAACTCAGGGATCATGGTCTAAGACTTACAGTCAAACCAGATTAAAATTAAACCCTTAACAACATCAGAAAATCTTGTTAGGCTTTTATCCTGTAATCCAGCCCTCTATCTGCTAATATTTATTTATATAGATTCTTGGATAACAGCTGGATTAATCTTTTTAGTATTGACCTCCTACTTTGTAATTTTGCAAAAGGAAGGGGAGAAGAGAGATTGTCGAGAACTTTTCCTATTCCTCATGTATTTCCTATTAGTGCTGCCTGGCTGTCTAAGCCATGACCTCAAATATTTCCCAACCCAGCATTTGTGTGTGCACACCACTTACTTCCTTCATGCTAGTTGACACCTAACAGGTTTAAACTTCTTTCCTCATTCCCTACACTTTGCTTTTACTGGAAGGAAACAGGCAGAATGGTCATGGCACATAGGTGGTGGGATTTATGGGATGCTTTGCAGAGCCCAGATATCTTGTTCATGTGCAGCAGATGACAACGTCCACCCTCCTCCTTTTTCTTCTGATAGGCTCAGCACACTTCACCAAGGTGTACTTGTAAGCTTGTGGCTCACTTCACTGGGACTGCTTAACTGCTTGAACGCTTGGATATTTGCTAGACCTCAAATGCTCTTTCAGACCTAGAAGTTGTGAGTTATATCCAAATATTCTTCTTGTATTTCTTGGTTTCACATACAGTGACGATGTGTTTTTACTATATTAATCCATCCCTCTGAATTTATTCTTTGTAGAGATGATGCAACATAGGCAAACACAGTAGAATGAATTAAATTTAGATGAAATGTCTATTTTTTGCAGCAATATTCATTCCAAAACTGTCAGACTTATTTGGCTAAGAAAGGGTAGTTTTGCACATCAGCAGACTAGCTTAGATGGTTGTCTCAGGATGATTGTCTCAGGTTATCTTAGGTGGTTTAATTCTATATATTTAGATCAATAAGGTGTGAGAGATATTTACTTCATTGTAGCAACTTAATGTAGTTCAAGTACATCTCTAGGTAGTACTTTGCTTTACTCTAGGTAGTAATGCCACCCAGTGGAGAAGAGGAATATGGTCTGCTTCTGACTAAAGAAAAAAAAAAAGAATTTCTTACTAGTTAAAATGCCAAGGCACTAATTTTGAGATGAAAATAAGATTTTTGTTCCTTTTCTATATTAAGTAATTGTCTTGCTCTTGTCTTACTAAGACATCTAACATTTTAAATTTTTTCCTGGCAATTTTGTTTTCTTCTTATTAGTGTAATCTGTATTTTGTAATTGTGCTGAAATAAAGCTTATAGGCTATATTAAAATCCATTATTTCATTATTTCAAACCTTTGTTTTCTATTGAATATGTTGAATGTTATCTTACATTGAAATTTTTTTATATTCTTCATGATTCCTAAAATACAAAAGAGAAAATGAAGTATGTTGAAAAGTCTTAATTTAATTTTTCTATCCATAATATATTTCTCCAATTCTCACATCCTTGAACTCAACTCTAGCTTTCTGGCAGAAAACTAGAAAAATATGTGGGATTTTTTCCCATGAGATTAATAAATACTCCTTTTTGATATCTTGAGATCTTATCAGGAATTAATTTGTTCTCTAATGACTGGTACACTATAATTAGGTACTCGCAGTCAAGTATGTTCTTTTAGGCATAGTCACAAAACGTGCCATCACTCCTGAAGTTCTCAGGAAAAGCAGGGGTTAAAAACATTCACAAAGGAAGAAGCTTGGCAAGGTGCAGCTGTCAGAAGTGTGGAGCTCTCTGCATGTTGCCTGCATCTTCCCTTTCCCCAGCTGTGTGGTGCTCCATGGTGTTCCAGTGGGAAGGCTGCCGAGACTGCTGCAGTGGCACTGGGACTGCTCACACTGGCTGCTGAAGGCAGCGAAGGCACCAGGGAAGGAGCACAGGTGTGGTGAAGGTGCCTCTCAGGTTCAAAAAGTTTGTCTCTTCCTCCACCACTGCCTTCACCTGAAAGGGTGGGATTTTAGTTGAATGGTGCCTGTCTGGTTTGCTGCTGTGAGCCCTGGTTGAGCCCAGGTGGAACAGCCCACCCTGACATTAATACTGTCCCATCCCAGACTGCTGCCTGTGTCCACTGTCTGCTCTCATGGGAAGAGTTTGTTCAGGTCTGCTCATGAGCTGCTGCAAAACAAATTAATTTTTCAAGTAATTGATTGCTTGGCAGGTGAAAAGCGATCAAATTATTTTCACTAAATGTTTCTTGGCAATCTTACTGTTTCTGTTGTGTTGCGAGGGAGACAGCATCCATCATGGCTCACAGCCGCACTGTTAGTCACATGCTGGCCTGGATCAGTGCTGCCCAGATTTTAGAAAAACGAATCCTCTCATGGAAAATGCAGCTTTGCCAACGCAGCAAACTGATGCTGGGGGACACTCAACTCTGTGTATACCTGGCTTGTTTGAAGCTGTAGTTGCAGGGTCATGAAATATCACCCCACAGTGCATGAATGTTTTGAGCTCCACTGCATCAGGCTGGACTTTTCCAGCACTGCTTTTCCATGTCCTGGATTTGATGTCTTCAGCTCTACTGCAGCTCCGTGGTCCCTCCTGGTGTGGGCAGTGGGGGCTGCAGGGCTGTGATAGGGAGTGGCTGGCCTGTCAGTGGGAGCCAGGCATGGTCATGGCCAAAAGAAAGCAGGTGTGGACTTCAGGGAAGCCTCTCTTGCCTTATTGCTAATGTTTCAGTTAGCAAACCAGTTCCTGAGCAAATCCTTTTTCAGCCTTCTCCTCAAAATAATTTTAGCTTTTTTTTTTTGTTTTTGTTTTTTTTGGTTGTTTTGGTTTTTTTGTTACTTATTTTTTTCATATTGCCCGTGACCTCATGCCATAGCCATTTTGAAGCTGCTTCTGCAAAGGTAGTGGGTGTATGTGGGGATTTTTAAAAGAAAAAAGCTACAATTTGCCATGTGATTTTTTTTTTATACATATGGGAATAAGGAGACAAGTGGTGATTGGGAGTTAGAAAATTACACTGCTTTCCTCTGAAGGTTGTCGGTGACTGTTCTTTGTGGTAGAATAATGACTAATTTTTCAAAAATGATTAATTAAAAAGAACTCTGCTGAGTGATTTTCCTTACTTCCTAGGGGCTTGTACATGGTGCTTTGCAGTGTCTCTGAATGGAACAGCAAGACATGATTACAGCATGTACCAGTGGAGATGCATTAATGTCAACTGACCAAAAAGCTGAGGCCTGTGCGTCAGGATGTGTGTCTTTTTTACAGCATGTTTGCTGCAAATGTAGGGAACAGAGTTTGAAAATGTTTTGCTTAATCATTATTCAAGCTGCAGTTTTCAAGAAGGCTGATGATACAGATACAAACCTCACTGGACCCAGATTAGAGGAGTGTGTGTATGCAGCTTTGTAAAGTAAAAGGAGACGTCATTCTTTCTTTGTTTACGTAGGGGCATACAAAAGTTTATGCATCTTTAACTATCGTAGATACTGCGGGTGCTGCATGGGACATCTGTGATGCAAAGAAGGTTCAGTGATTCACTGATACAGAACATGAGGATGCCTGTGATGACTCACTTTTTCCCTCACGCTTTCTTTTCCCATTAAGCAGAAGCAAAGCTTATCAACTTTTACCAGAATTTAAGGAAAGGTTCATATAGGCTCTAATAATTTGAGAGTTAGATGTATTTGAATACAAATGAAGTTTTCCTTGAGAATCCTTTAAGGGAAAAAAAGAATCCCTTATTTGTTTACGTAAGGAAAAATGAACTAGACGAAACACTTGAGAAAGGCTACAAGTATTAAGCTTGAAGCAATGCCCATTCCTGATACCTAGCTACAGCAAAGATGGCTAGTTCTTGGGAAAAAAAGGATAAAATTATATGAAGAATGTTCTGGTCTTCCAAACCCTAGCTTTTGTTCTCATTTACAGAAATAAACAGATGTTCCTATTTGACCACCTCAGAGTTCTCCCATAACAACTGAAAATTTAATAAAAAAGAATTCTTTTGGAAGAAAAAAGCAAAAATCTTTGGAAGCCACTCCTGGGGAGAAAAAACTGGGCATCTGCTGTGCTGTTCAATGGTATCTGTTTTAGTGAAAGTTTGTGATGGGGTAGTCCCTCTCGAAGGGTTTAGACTTTTTTGTCATTGTTTGTCAATGCCCCTTGTTTGATGTCAACATTTGGCTAAAACTGATAGAGTTTGTCCTAGCTTGCTATTTGGTGGCGATTCTGATTCAGCTTTTCAGGAAAAAAAGAACTCTTTAAGTTCTTTTCAAGAACTCTTATATCAGGGACCACACGAGGGCGTGTTGTTCTGCATGTCTGGCTGCAAGCAGCTCTCTTGCTAGCAAGGGCGCTTAAGCTCCATGGTTTTTTTTACCCTGTTAAAGGAAAACATTTTCTTCAGCAGTTCTCAACTTTTTCCAGGATGATGTAGTTTCTCAATAACCCCAGACTTTTTTTTTAGTGGACAGTATCTGGAATTTATTGCTTCACAATGGCACACCAGCTTTCCAGCCTGTGCACCAGCCGTGCTGGGAGTGTGTGTGCTGTGGGAGGATGAGTCAGGGGAAAGCAGGAAGGGTTTGCTTTGTGTGCTTTCTGCTTCTCTCTTCCCCTGCCTGTAGAAGCACAAATTCAGTTGGAGCTTACCTGCAAACCTTCTACCTCTAGTTCACTGGTTCATGTTAGAGCATCTGCTATGTTGGAAGTGTTTGTCCAAAAGTCATTTTTTTTGCCCTTTAAATTTCAGTATGCAACCTTCCCAGAGTGTCAACCTTTCTGTGTCATGGAGCAGGAATTTGCTTTAAGCTTGCATGGACAAATTCTTTGGTGCTGCATTGTTGCCTCAAGCTGGCATCCTACACGAATTAAATCTAAATGCTTGCTAGCTGCACAGTCACAAGTTGCTTGATTCTTTTCTAGTGCTTGAGCGGCATCCAGGACGACTTTTTGCATTGAACAAACAAGTGGTGCATGAGACATGAAGTCAAGACTGGAGCTGATATCCATGTTTGCATGTCCCATAGAACAGGTGGCTGCTGGATACTGTCAGGGCTTGTAACTGTTCAGGTGTTAAAACGAGGTCTCTATGGTAGATGCACCTAGAACAAGACTGGGCAATTCATCCAATATCTACTTTTCCCTTGAAGAACTGGAACATATTTTTTGGACAAACTGCTACCACATGTCAAAAGGGAAATGGGAAGATCCCTGCAGAGACCACTTGCCAATCAATTTGAGGAGGAACGTTATGTGTGAGTGATGCTCCAGGAGACCCCTGAGAGGACAGTCCCTTTGAAAGCAGTATTTTATGAGTCTCTCCAGAAGTGCGATCTCTCCCTGCAGTGTAATTTAGCAGGTGTATTTCAGCTACTTTTCCTAGCTACATGTGGCCTACCACTTCGTTGGTTAGAAGAAAGTACTCCTCTAATGATGAGTGGCTGTTAGCCTCCTACTGACAGATTTTCCCAAGTGGCCTCTATGCTGGACATTGAAGTACTGTATTTTTTATTTCTTACAGTATCTCATCCATGCATTCTTCTTTCATGAAACTTCAGAGGTCAGGATTCAAAGACTTCAAAGCAGGGATGCACAGAGTTCAAAATGCTGCTGTAACTAAGGCACCCTCATATGTGGTGGTCATGCAGAAAACTGTCAGTTTGGCAATGCACTTTAGTTTGGCCTGTAGGAGTTAAGGCAAAGAAACTATTCTGTTTGACAAGAGTAGTAAATGATCAAGTAATTCTCTCAGGAGTCCCTAAATAGCTCCAAATCGTTCCAGGAAACATTTGGTTCATCATAGATGAGAGATGCAAAATGAGACTTGTGGATTTAGCTTCCTGAAGCAGTCTCAGTAGAGCAAATGGTAACACGTGGCTGTATATAGTGGTATGTTTAAAACCTACAGATGAACACAGATGATAGGTTGCACCTCTTTTTACAAGATCAAGTACTCCAGTGCCCTGCAAAATGGAGTAAACACTCCACACTGGAATATCCATTTCAATCATCCAGCTTGCAGATTGTTTCCACCATACTCAGTCCCACAGGACATAAAATCTTCATTGGTATGACTTAGTTGTCTTCTTCCCAAGTTTAAAAATTTCCAGTTTTTGTGGAACAAATGCTTCTGTTTTCTGAAACCAGCAAATGCATTTTTAACTATATGTCAAAAAAACTTTATAAAACTCTGATCAATCCACAAATTAGAATATGCCAGCTTTTGGCATTTTGGATACTTAACTTTTCCATTTTTCTTCTCTCTTTCCCCATGCAAAAGTATATTTCTTATCTAGCAGAGTATTTCATAAGACAACTGCCCTTGCCATTGAAGTGGCAACACTAATGCATCTATGACTTATTTCCTTGACAAATTCCTCTTTGTCTCTCAGAGGTGGCCTCTAAAACTGCTCAATATCTTCAAAAGTCCCTTCATTTCCTGCTCTTGTATATTATTCAGGATATTGGGCAAACTGCTGTGAACAGTTCCCCTCCCAGAAACAGCAAGTTGGGAGGCAAGGCTATGCCATATAACTGGTGATCTTCCAAAAACACACATTTGCACAACTTCTCTTCATTCAGCCACCTCTCTTCTTGTTGTTGGCCAAGCTTTCAGCAAGAGGCCCCATAAGCCAGCAAAGCTTGAGTGTATGTTAGGCCTCTGGTTATATGCAGGATTTTAACCTTCTGCTCAGCTTCTTGGCAAGATAGAACAAATACTGTCTTGAAGCAGGTCAAATGTACCTGACAATAGCAGTGATTATGAATTTTATCAGCATCACTGTCTATCCCAGGTGTTGGATGCAGGGATAGATCCCTTCCAGCTGGGGCTCACAGCATACTTATTGCTGAGGGTTGCTGAGGGGTGCTCCCAGGTTATATTTCTGCCATAGAACAATGGTGTTTTTTGAGAGTGCATGATTGAATTCCTGCAGGGTATGAGGAGGAACAAATGCACAGCTAAAAAACAGCATGCTTCAAATATAGCTTGTGGCAGTCCTTACACTTTTCATTGCTAGAACTGAGGGGGAAGCCAGTCAGTGTAAGGATAACTTCGTACTTGCCCACTGCTTATATGCTCTTGCTAAACGTGTAGTGACAGAGGAACTGGCTGAGATCAAGCCACCCTTTGCTCTGACACACCAGGCCTCAGAGAGGCCCATGCATAGGATAGAAAAGGTGTTTTTTTCATGCTGTGGTCTCCCTAAATGATGACCTTTAAGTGTTTAGACTTTCAGGTACTGGTGTATTTGTGCAGCCTTCTCAATGCCACAGCTGCTCCAAAACTGTTTTAGGATAGAAATTGTAAAGATTTATGAGGAACACTTTGGAGGATGAGTTGCTTTACTGTAGAGGAATTTGAAGAACTGGAAAATGGGTTAAAAATAGAAACTACATTTAAATTTCACAATAAGTGCAGAAATACTTGTCACTAGTATTTCCCTCCTCAGCATATCTGAGTCTTAACAGCATTGTTGTTTCATACCTCTACCATTATGAGTAGGTTAGGCATCAATATGAGCTTCAGGCCACACTGCTTTTGATACAGCCCAGCTCACAGTTGGCTTTCTGGGCTGCAAGAGCAGGTTATGTTGAGCTTCTTGTCAATACCCCTGAGTCCTTCTCCTCAGGGCTGCTCTCAGTCCCTTCTCCTCACAGCCTGTGTTTGCCATTGGGATTGCCTGTATGCAGGTGCAGGACTTGGCCTCGCTGAAAGTCATGGGGTTCACACAGGCCTGTCTGGGTCCCTCTGGTTGGCATCCTTTCCCTCCCGTGTGCCAACAGCACCACACAGCTGGGTGTCACAGGCTAACTTGCCGAGGGTGCACTGGATCTCACTGTCTGTGTCACCAGCAAACATACTAAACACTGCCAGCCCCAGTGCCAACCCCTAAGGGACAGCACTCATGGCACACATCATGATCTTTGTAAAACTATTGATTTGCATGTGTGTACATAGTTTTATTTGAAGAAGTGTTGCTCCATTGGAGAAAGTATGACTATGACTAAGGCTTCTTGTGAAATTTTGGTCATTCATATTCAAGTAAAATGACCCAGGGCTGGAGTGGATCCAAATAAGTGTTGCTAAAGTCAGGGAGGAGGAAGATCAAAAGATTTTAGATTGCTTAGCCTCACAAAAGAAGGACATTGGGAAAGCAGTAGGATTATCCTTTCTTAGTAGGAACCAAATACTAGGGATGAAATGGGAGAGCTATTTAAGCTAAAGATTTAAAGGGCTATAATGTGGCACTGAATAACCTTAGGACAGAAATCAGAAGATGGTTTCCAACTAGTGAGACTCTGAGACTCTTCAGAATGAAAGTAATGAGAGTAAAGGCAATAGGTTTGTGAAAAGACTTGTCTCCCCAGGAAGCTGTGATTGTGGCCTGAGCAAATACTGTCATATTTGTCCATACCTGGGGCTCTTGTCTCAGAGGTGTCTTCCAGTCCCTGAACCATAGTTTCTGTAGCTATAGGCCAAGCCTACTTTACTTCCAGGCATACCTTTAAAATTATTATTTATTTTCACATGTCAGCATGAGTAGATATCCAGAAAAGCCACCAGGCACAGTCAGCACACATTCCAAATGTAAGCTTTAAGCAGGCTGTAAGGCTTGCCAAACCTGTGGCTTTGAGTATAGCTGCTGAAGCATTGTGGTAGTGTGCTCTGTAGCAGCCTCTCCACATGTAAAACCCTGCTCCTGACTGTCTGGACTGTCAATGCCAGCTCTGTAGAGCACAGGGGCAGTCAAGTGTGGGCTGGAGTTAGGGATGGGGCTTGTGAGTCCCCAGGTAGGTGGTTACTGAAGCTCTGAACTCTATGTTAGAATAGTGCTCTTTTGAAATGATTACATGGTGAGCAGGCTTCAAGAGGCCTGAAGAAGGGAGGGCTTGCCTAAAGAAGGGATTCAGTCTGGACTGCCATCAGGTAGGAGATAAAAATAGAGGACTGTGTCTACCTGTCATGTTCAAAAAATGGTACAAAATTAATACATGATGGTTCTGTTGGGTTTTTGTCTTCTTTTTTTTTTAATTTTGTTGGGGTGTTTTTTGTTTAAGCACCAATAAAATTTAAAGTTCCTTTAAATATTCTTAACTTCTTTTTCTTATGGCTTTCTCTTCCTGATTCTTTACTTTGATTCTTGAAAAATACTGGTGTAGGAATTTAGTGGTTTTGGTAGAAAAGTAAAGCATTATTGCTACTGAGTGTGAACTCCTGTTTTTGGATAACTAGCTGACACTGAACAAAGAAACAAGAGAGGTAAGTGAACAACAGAGCAAATGTAGCCCTAGAGAGTGTCAGAGATTGTAAGGAGGCTCTCATGAGCCAGTCTCCATGGTACACAGAGTACATTTCCATGGTCTCGTTTATACAAAGAAGTATTGAGTAGGCAGTTTAGCTGTTTTTCTTCCTTTCTGCAGGCAGTCTTACATGAGAGGATTTTAATAATGCAATTACCATTGTACTGCTTAGTACACCTACAAATTACCTTGCATTCTCCCACCTCTTCCCTAATACAGGAGGCATACCACAGAGTGATGCTGGGAAGAAGCTGTTCAGAGATTTCCCCTCCTCCCTGCTCTTCACAGCAGGAATAAGCCTGACTCCATTTTGAGGGAGAGGAGCCACTCAAAGGGCTGGAAGGGGAGTCAGGGAGTGACAAGACTGTTTGAAGGATAGGTACAATATTACAGAAGAGACTGGGTGGAAGAGGGATTTGGAGAGAGGAAGGTGATGGCAGGAAAAGAGAAGAAATGGAGAGGCATCCCTAGCTTGACGCCAACTGATTCCTCTTGATTCCAATAAGGACATCAGTGATACCTGATGGACAAAGCAGGCAAGTGATGCAGCTGGACTCAGCCATCTTCTGAACAGCCTCATGGTTTTACTGCCTGTTTTAGGCCAGAGCACTGACAGGCACATCATGGTTCACTGCCTGGAGCCAAGGGTCAGGCCGAGAATGTGCCAGGTCTTCCCAGAAGGTCTGGGGTGCCCCTGTTCCTTCACACACTGTTATGCCCTGACACAGCAAGAAGCATTATGTACTAGTTAAAACCAAACTTCAACACAGCTTTTAAAATACATTACTGTTTGGGAAAGGGAAAGATTGTCTTAAAGGGCTGCCAAATGCACAAATCCAAGTATGTCCCATATACTCGGCAGCAGTTCTGTGACTGAGGTCTCTGTGGAGCTGGTAGGACCAGAGTCAGATAGATGAGCTCCTTCTTCCCCAGATGTGAAGGAATATGCACAAAAAGGCTGTGCCAGGAATAGAGATGCCTAATCTAAAGGCCTTGAAGTGTTTGTGAGAAGGGTCATGTGAATCTGAAAGCTGGTGGCAAGTATCCTGCCCATGGGAGTTGCACTTGCTGAGACATGTTTATGTAGATGGAAGAAGTTGTTTGTGCAGATGGCATTCAAATATCTTCACTCTCCATTTCCTTGTAGCAGTAAAAGAATTACATGTGGATCACGTTCAGGAAGTTGGCCCTCTTTATTTTTCAGAAGCCTAAATATTTATAGTTTTCTTTCTGGGAGAAAGAAAACCAGGTGAAATTGCATAAAAGTCCATCTATCATGAGGAATTAAATGAGTTGACTCATCCTGTTGACGGAGAGGAGAGTTTTGTGGTTACAGCCCAAGGCTGAGGCCAGCTCTTGCTCCAAACCTTTGCCAAGGCAGCTGGGTCACATCTGGGGTGTGAAGCTGTGAGAGCCTTGATACCCATGGTTTTTCCTGGCAGGAATGCCTTGTGTGCAGGTAGTTCCTCTGGCAAAGCTGCACACAGCCCTCTGGGTGTTTCTCTTGTGCACTGGGGGTTTTCTGTACAGCAAAAAGTGGTGCTGCTGAAACAAGGGTATCCCAGCCAGAGGCAGGTTTGACAGATCAGCCTTCCTCTGTGAGCAGAATGATTGGGAGCCTTGGGGTAGGGAAATCTAGAAAACTGACTTGGCAGATTCCCTCTGTATTCAACTAGAAGTTGTAGTAGGGCACTTGGGGATAGGTAATAGCTTTCCCATCAGCTTGCTCTTATACCTTTGTCCCTCTTGATACTCTGTTCCTATATTATAAGGCTGCAGCACTAAAAAACTCAGTTTGTAGATGAAGAGCTGCATTTGTTTTCAAACTTCGGAGATATTAAAGAATAGTCATGGGTGTTTCTGTTTGGCCAGCTTGAAGCATCTTGAAAAAGGCATGGATTACTGCATACTTTTCAGAAAACGTGGTCTGCATTTAAAATCCTTCCAGTATTTCAAAAGGGACTGGCAATTTTAGATGCCTAATTTAGGCCAGCGAGCTTAAGATAGAAAGCACTAGGAAAATGCCAACACTTTTAATGTTGTCTGCCACTGGACAGGATACAGTAGGGTTTATATGCTGTGGCAGATGAAGCAGAATTAGCTTTTTATAGTGTTAAACCATGGCTCTTTTCAGTGAGGTTATTCTGTATGCTTCCTTCTTCTTGCCTCCAACAAAAACACTGTAAAGTGTGGGCTCTGAGGGCAGGGAATACTAAGAATGCTATGAATGCTTTTTCTCACTGCTTGAAAGAGATTTGGCTGGAAAACTTAAGCCACTGGATGGTTTCTTGCTGAATGCTGGTTAAAGTGATGTAAGTTTAGTGTTTGGGAACACATCTTTGGAATACTTTTGTGAGGTAAAGGATGATCGCAGAGACTGTTGCAAGGTCAAAACCAAAGGGGCTGTGGAAAACAAATTTTAAATCCCCAAATTACATGTAGTACTAAATTCAAACATATGGCAGAGAAATACCATGTAAATGTATTAATCATGTACTGAAAAATAAGTATTTTGCCTGTGAACGTGAAACATGAGACAACCTGAAATATAAACAAACTGGTTTAAAATAATGACTAAAATAATATTAACTCTCCATAACTAGGGTATTTTTTTTCTAATTTCTATTGTGTTTTGGTCTTGTTTTCTAATTCCTCCTGGAAGCAGAGTATTTAATTTGTCTGCTCAATGCTTAAGGAAATGTATTGGATACACCAAATAAATTGTCTTAAAATGGCTGCCCACTAGTCCCCATCCTCAGTTCCTTGCACCTCTTTCCTCACAAAGCTTCTATTTCATCTCCTGTTACTGGCTTCACACCATGGCATGTAGTTTTTGTGTTCCCATCCCTGAGTCCTTTCTCTCCCATCTCGCATTGCTCAGTTGTCGGTGCCCCTGCACAGCTCCCTATTCAGTGGAAATGTGAAGTGAAAGGTAAGTCTTCCTTCTGAGAGCTCTTTTCAGCTTGATTCACAGCATATTGCTCCTCGTCTCCACTAGGTTTGGGATGAGAACACTATTGTATTTTGCTTCCTCCAGCTGGGGAAGCAGAAACTTCACAGAAAATGAAGGTACAGGTGGAAATCAGTCCAGTTCCAGCTGCACTGATTCCCAGTAGGTTATCAGGTGGGATTCTGACTATGTTGAAATCGCATATAGTCACAATTTTCTCATGAGGTTTACAGCCATGCACAAAATAATAGGCTTTATATGAAAACAGTGAGTAATATCTATTTTAATCCTACCATAAGAGCAAAATAGCAGTGATTGATAAATACTGGGATGCTGAATAAATTAAATCCTTTACATTCCAGTAAAGATTTGAAGTACTGGTAGAGAGGATTTTGAATGAGAAAAATTAAAAGTGTGTGGCAATATGAGTTTTAATTCACTCAGGAAGTATCCATGTTCTTTCAAAATCAGTAGGAGTACTGTATTTATTTTGCATCTTTTATTATTACTGTCTTTTATCATAGGTACTGCCTTTCTGGCTGAGGAAAACCATCTTCTAAGATCATATGTATAACTCCTTAAACACTGGGACATATGAGGAAGGGGGTGGAAAAAAAGGAGTTAAGGTAGGCAGTCGTACGTTTTCAGAAGGAAATTAATTTCTCATTAGGTCACAGGCCAGCCTGATACCATGATTTCTTGCTGCCCAAGCACTGGATATTCTGTTCTATTTCATTGTTCCATAAGCTTGTGTGGAAGAGTGGCACTAAAAGGTTCCTAGTGGAATTCGTTTTAAAAAGGCATGAATCTGAAGAAATTGGCACTGATGTGATCTTTCCTAAGGGAACAAGTCCAGTAGTGAGCTCTGAAGGACAGATTGTTTAACTATAATCTTGTCTGCAGGTTTAGAAAGACTAGACTGATTTTTGTTACATACTCACAAAGATGAACATCAACACTGTTGGAAAGGAGACCTTTAAAGATGCCAGTCTCTCCCATTTTAGATGGAGCACACCCAACACTGTCCAAAGACCTCATAACACAGTTGTCTGTTTTCACCACTCTTTCTCCTTAAGATTTGTGTGGAAATTAGGAGTTTGCAATGTTTCATTTATCCACATGTTCTTCCTCAATCTCAAGTACTTCCAAAAGAGTTGAAACACGCTAGTTTAGGTCTCCATCTTTCCAATTTTTATATACCCCTAAAATTTAGAACACATGGATAACTGCAGTGAGATCAACTAGTTCAGTATGTAGAAATCTGAAAGATGTACATGTACATTTCTTGAAACATTATGTTGCTAACTTTTCTGAATACAACAGTTCTGCATGCCATAAATGTTTGTTGGTTTGAGTCTTTTTAATATATGTACATACAATGGAAAGTGACAGATAAATTAAAACCTCCAGATGGGCTTCAGTGTGCTCCAGTAGTTTTGTAGTTGTTTTTCTCACACAGATGTAATGTTAGCTTGAAAGCACATTGCTATAAAAATGTCACTGAATTGTTTGCACTTATCATAGTTATTTTATGGAAATAATTTTTTACAGTTTCTTGCCAGAGAAAGAATCATATGAGGAAAGGAGAATTATTACTCTTCTTGTCAAATTTGCGCAGAAATGCACTTGCCATGATGCAACAGTGAATCACCTTTTAAGCTTGGCACAAGTGTTAAAACTAAAACTTGAGGAAAGAAGCATATTAAATGTGTGGGACTGCAAAAGTCCTTAACAAAGGACCAATCCTGGCTCACAGTACTCTTAAGTCACCTTACGAGAGGGTCAGTCTGAGAGCTCACATCTGCCAGAAGGGACAGACTCGCTCTTTCCTCACTTCATCTTCCCCAGTGTGTCTTCTCCCTCCCAGGTCTTGGCATTTTTTTATAGTGACCTAGTTCATCTGTCAAACCCAGCCAAGTTTTACAAGTCTAGGACAAACAGTTTTGTACCCCAAAGGGAGTAAGACTTAATTTGACTATCAGGCTGTTAACTGCTACTGAACCCTGAGGTACCATTTTTTGTCACTTTTTACTCATAATGGTCTGGAAAGCTCCAATCAACCCCTTGGGTGTTTAAAAAACTTCTTACTGTGCTTTCAGCACCTGAAAACTTTCAGTATAAGGGACAGTAACCCCTTGAGAATCTAAATTACTGAAACCAAAACTAACTATCACAGAGAAGTAAGAAATTCAGCCTTGATGTGCCCTTGAAGCCCGGATATGAACCAGTCATATATAAACCTTGTTTTGTTGAGAATCTGGGATTATCATATTAGTCATCAAGGCTAGGGTCATGGGGAAAGTGAAGAGCTGAACTGGCTCATTCCCAGTGGAGTCTGTGTGTTGCTTTTTTTCCTTGTGGCAAGGATGGCACTGCATTTGGCTAACCCCAGGCTTACAAACCATGAGTTTTGTGTCCAGGTGGACAAGTCACTGTGTAGGAGGGAACACTGTGCACTGCAGTGGCTCTGATTCAATGTCCCCCACAGCAGGCTGACAGATCATCTTTCCCATACAGGTCAGGAGGTCAGGCGATGAGCTGGCTCACCCGGAGCTGCCATCCCAGTTAAAATGGAGCCAGCGCAAAACCAGGCTAACATTTTCAGTCTAGGTCAGCATGTTAGCCTGCTTCACTATCCATCCTCATTCCTACCTTTACCTAGGAGAAGAGGCTTTTGTGGGGCTTTCCCCCGCTGCAGAATGTTCCTGCTGCTTCCCTGGTGATGCCTTAGGTTTTAACTTTTATATTTTTCAAATCCTGCACTGCTAGTGTAACTCTGAAGTTTCCTGTAGCTTGTTAAGTGCTGTTCTCTATGCTCACACAGACATAACAAAACCTCTCCAGCTTGCTCTCCCAGGACACCCAGACCAAGAGCTGTAAACCATCATCCTGAGGAGAGGGAGGAAAACTTGGGGAAATTCCATCATTGGCTGGGTTCTGGTTGGTGAATTGATGCTGATATAAAAGTGTGAAGAACTCGTGACCTGTCATCCATTTTGGGATCGACAGAGGCAGGAGCCTCTGGAGCCCAGAGTGTACCTCTGAAAGCCTTACAAATAAATACCTCCTTTATTCCTTTATTCCTGTCTAGTCTCTGTTTCTAGATAGCCATTTAAGGCACCACGGGCATCAGTATGACAGTGGAGTGATTCAGATGAGCTCACAGGTGCAGAAAGGAGCTGGGCTGCCCTCTGAGGCAGCTTCTCATGGTCTGTCCAGCCAGAAATTGCAGCATCAAGGACTGCATCAGGACCAGGGAACAGATAAGTCATGAGGAATGCCTCTATTTCAGTAGCGAGAGGGAATCCAGAGGATGCAGGAGAATGTCTGTTGGAGGGGGACAAAGAATCTTGTGGGTGTGCTGAGGACCCCCACCCAGCTCCTGATGAAGCACTCTGGCTAGAAGGAGCTGGCTCCTTACATGGGGGCTCTTTTCTGTGGCACATCTCAGCCAGTGAACCCTTGCTTGCTAAGGTAACACTGTTTGGTCTTGACATTCCAGTTCAGCATAAGACAATAGGAAAGACAAAGAAACCACATGCCCCAGTTTTATGGTCTGATAAGGACTGAAGGAGGAGATTGCTCTCAGTCCCAGGCAAGCCTCCCAGTTTTGTGTCACCATGTTATCCAGAGGCCAAAGATAAGGTTACTGTCAGCTGTCCTCCTTCCAGTGTGGTTAACATCACCCTTGTGACTGCAGTTCGTTTAAAGGAGCCTGGGGAAATCAGGAGAAGACATTTGTAGTGATTGTTATAATTAATATCAGTAAGGAGCAGCGCTCACACCTTTTTAATAGATCATTGTTACAATCTCATTTTCTAAAACTGAACTCACTGGAGTCCTAACTTGAGCTGTTGTTAACCCTAATTATTTGGGTCACATTTTGGAGACCAAAGTTGGTGCTCAAGGAACTGGAGAATTGACATTAACTCCACACTGCACTGGTGTAGGTGATTATTGTGTCAGCACCTCTGTGCTATGCCACGTTGGTGCTTGGTGACATTTTCATTTTACCAGAGGATCCTCAAAAGTGTGAACTGGCTTGCTAGAAGATATTAGAAACTTTCAGCCCTTGTTACAGTATTTTGGTTAGGTTGCTATTTCTTGATTTAAGGCAGTTGGTGTTTTTCTGATTCCCATGTCAGCATGCAGTAAAGACAAGACTGCATAGCAAGTTGTTGGACCAGAGGGCTGGTCCAGCTGAAAACTCATCTTTTGCTTCTTTTTCACCACAGGGTGAATTTACAGCAAGTCCTCCTTTATTATGCAGTCATACAATTTTTAGCATTGCTATGAGGAGGAGACTGGAAGCATGAAGACAGCAATGATGGGGAGGTGTGACCGTCACTTTAGGAAGCAGTTACACTAAAATTGTAAAATCAGGAAAACATCTTAACTTTTAGCTAGCATAAATGTTTAGTGGCTCACAGTGGGAGAAAGGCACACTTGTGTCTCTTTCCTATAGCCAAATAGACATGCCTGTGTAAACAATCTCTTGTGAAAATATTAGAATTTAGTACAGTGATCTCCTACTGCTCTGGGAAGGGAAAGTAAGTGAGAATTACTGCTTCCAAGTATGTAGCTGGAGAGGTGGAGGAGTCAGGGCACTCAGTGATATGTTTCTGGTGACTGCTTCTTTGGCAGTGCTTGCCTGGTATGAATTTCTATACCAGGACTGACATAGGACTGACAGCAGCATATAACTTGCTGGGATAGTTATGCAAAGGCTTAATGAAGCATCAAGCTTTGTGTTTTAGGGAGAGAGAAACCTGTCTTTGCCGCATCCCTTATGCCCTTCCTGTTTCCACTCCACCTCCAAGCATCAGTGTTGGCAAGGGAACCTTTATAGCAACAGGGAAAGATCTGTGAAGTGTTTAATTTGGAGTAAATTATAGTGCTGCAAAGATGATTATCATGACCATCATCCTCTTGTACTGAAGAATGATGCAGTTTCAGAGTCTCTGTTAGTTCTGCCTCCCTTTCTGCAGATGTCTCAGTTTTCTGTGATCTCTGTTTCAGAGCCATATTTTGTCATGTGGAATGAGGCATTCCGGGGTGCTGGCAATAAGGCAGGAACACACCTGCAAGATGACAAAGCTAAAGTAGTGGGGTTGGAAATCACATGGCAGAGGAGTGCAGGGAATCACAGAATCAATTAGGATGGAAAAGACCTCTGAGATCATTGAGTCCAACCTATGGCCGAACACCCTGTCCAACCAGCCCAGGGCACTGAGTGCCACCTCCAGTCTTTCCTTAAACACCTCCAGGGACGGTGACTCCACTACCTCCCTGGGCAGCCCATTCCAATGTCCAATCACCCTTTCTGTGAAAAAATTCCTCCTAATGTCCAGCCTAAACCTTCCCTGGAACAGCTTGAGGCTGTGTCTGCTCATCCTGTCACTAGTTGCCTGGGAAAAGAGGCTGACACTCACCTTGCTACAACATGAGTCTTAATTGCCATCGAACTCTTTTTTATAAACTTTATATGGTGGAGAAATTACATTAGAGATGTAGAACTGCATAACGAAGAATGTGTGATTCAGGAATGACAGCACCATCTCAGTAGTTTTATGAGGTGGGGCTGTGATGTCCCTTCAGGGGTCAAGGTACTGTGCTGGCCAGGAGTAAGCTTTACTTGCTGTGTACAACCCAATCCCTTCCCTCCTATAGTCTGCAGATGGGCTTAGTCTTTTGCAATATTTTGGATATTTGGAGAAAAGCACATCTAGAGGTTTTGGCTGGCAGTAGCCAAACTTTGAAGGCCTGAAAAATCAAGACATACTCAGAAGATGAAATGCCTGTTTTGTTTGGTTTTTTTCCCTTCTCTCTGTTTTTCTTTGTTTGCTTGTTTGTTTTTAGTCAAAAACCTGGAATGAAAATTTCTGCCTTTAAATAAGGTTTCAAGGTCTTACACTCTTTGAAAATAAGCTGTCAAGAATCTAGACTTACTTTTGAGTGCCTTTCCTATGAGGAACAGCTGAGAGAGTTTGAGTGGTTCAGCCTGGAGAAGAGAAGGCTGTGGGGAAACCAGAGTGCCTTTCCATCCAGTACCTGAAGAGAGGCCTACAAGAAAGATGGAGAGGGACTTTCTGCCAGGACCTGTTGTGACAGGACAAGGGGAAATGGCTTCAAACTGAAAGAGCTTATGTGTAGATTAGATATTAGGAAGAAATTCCCTACTGTGAAGGTGGTGAGACACTGGAACAGGTTGCCCACTAAACTTGTGGCTGCCCCACCCCTGCAGGAGTTCAAGGCCAGGTTGGATGGAGCCCTGAGCAACCTGCTCTAGTGAAAGGTGTCCCTGCCCATGGCAGCGGGGTTGGAAGTACAAGATCTTTAACGTCTCTTCCAAGCCAAACCATCCTGTGGTTCTGTGGTCCTGTGATTTTGTTACACCCAAACACTGTTGAGGCATGTAGAACCAGAGTAGCAAGCCTTACACAAAAAGGGAAATTTGTGAATCTTGAGTTCTCTTGACATTTTGTAAATGATTTAAGTTTTCTTGAATTTCACTTTGTTGGTTTCTTTGCTACTGTTTGTTAGCTGGACTACTAAGCAATAATATTTTCACTTAGCTGTATTTATATTCCAGCTGAAGTGGAGTTCTTTTACTCATTACTGTTATGAAGAAAGTGATGAAATTTGAAGTTTCAGACTTGTGCTTCATGGTATCTAAAGTTACAAGTACGTCTCCCTACCAGGATATTTTCCAGCTGAAGTAATTCTTGGCAAGGCTAAAAGGCCCAGAACATAAAAGATGGTATGTTGTGGTATGTTGTATGCAACAAAACCTGTTTCTATACAGTATCTTTCTTTTCTTTTCTTTTTTTTTTTTTTTTGAGTAGTCCATAGCACTAATATGAGAAACTTGATTGAGATCAGCTTTTACTTAGAAATCGTTTACTATAGTAAATTATAATATTTATACAGCAAATATTTACACAAGTTTAGAATTTATAATATTTATATTATAAATACAAAGCCAGTGAACTAATAGGAAAAATTAACTTGTAGAAAAAAATAATGATAAATAATTGAGGAAAAAGATACCAACAGCTCAGCTTCTTGGGAAATACTTCTAGGTTTTGTACACTGGGATGAAGTTAGTGGAGAGCAAAATAAAGGTAGTATTTCTGAGGATTTCTGAATGGGGGAGATGGAAACAGAATCCTCACTTTTTGCATTGTCTTTTTCCCTCCAACTTTGTGCACTTTCTAACCAGGGGAATTGAAGAACAGATTAGTGCTGTAAACCATGCTGATAAAGGCTTTCTGATTCATTATCCAAATGTGGGTCTTCCTCTGGCCCTGGCCTCCTCTGCCCTACCCCCATGCTCCAAGTTGCCACCCTCCTTGCTCTGCCAGCAAAATGTGCATGGCCTCAGTGGTCACAACCTGTTTGACAATGCAATCCCACACTGGCACTGTGAGGTGTGATGGTGCTCAGCCATGAGCAGAGAAGGGAATGAGACATCAGGAAGATGAGGATGCCTTACACCAGTTTTGCTGCCAGAGGATTGGTTTCGTAGAGGTTTGGCTGCACAGGTCTGCAGGATCAATCCATTTGGTAGCAAGTCTTCTTTTGACAGCCTTCCATGTTGTTTTAACTCAAGACAGAAAGAGAGACATACCTCTAGCCAAGTATATGTGAAGTGGAAGGTGCCATGGTCCAATCCTCTGATTTGTGTGGTGAGATTGACCTTCCAAAGCTGCACAAGGTTCAAACTGTGTGTTGTTAGAGTGAGAAATGTAAAGAGAAATAATAATAAAGTATATGGGATAAAGAGGTGGCTATGTCACAGCAACACAGGGTATGTTTTATAGCATAAAATCAAGAATATATATGGCATGACAGCATGGGGGACAGTATGAGAGTGCAAAGACATACTGCTGGAGGACTGTGCTGGGTCCACCACATGCTACATGTGTCAAATGTGGCAGCTGGGTCTAGCAGTTTATATTAATACTTTTAATACTTTGATGTGATTCAGAATTTTTAATTTTCTTTTTCATATATCGTTTTAGTTCTACCATGGTTGGTAACTGCTCAGCAAGACAATCCTTGTGACTTTCTCTTTTCTTAGAGGAACATGATTCATCTCAGATGACAGGATTACACATGAGCAGGATTTACAGTACTGTATATTATTTGGAGTTGGGTTTGGAAATACTATAAGAAGAGTTTCTTGATTGTGTATCAAGAATGAACCTAAGTACATAAACATGGACTTTTCCATCTCCACCCTTCTACATGAAAACAATACAGCCCTTCAAACAATGAGAGATTACTGCACTTCATGAAGCTCAAGTCTTTCACTCAGGCATGTAGAATAAGTGATATGGCAAAACTTCCTAATGTTGCTAACAGCAGTCACAATTTTGTCAAGAGAAATCTATAGAAGGAAGCACATGAATTAAAAATGTTAGCATATCTCATTTGAAATGCCATATTTTACGAGAAAAACTTACTTTCATCTGCAAACTGACTGCCTAAAGTATTTGTGTGCTTTTAAAGTTCTGCTGGGAAATGGGATATATTTTCATTCCTAATGTAGATTTTTCATTCTGAGGGTTCAACAGCTTCAGTCTCCCAGACCATTATAATATTTCTGGTGCAGTTTCTTAGACAACTCAAGGTTACATGCTGCAAAAGTTAGCTTTTAACATAGATTCTTTAGAAGTGGATGTAAGAGTTACATGGACATAAGATTAACATAGGCCTAGGATAGATTTCCACTTATTTTTCTGAGGAATGATAGCTGTGTCTCTAATCATCCCAACCCAGATGGGATGTGGCCATCAGTGGCCATCCCTGCTGCATTTTGCTGGCATGACTTTGGATGTTGCCTGAAGTAGGGACAGCAGAGCTGCATGATGATGCTCAGACATCTGTGCACAGACACATCCATTTTTGTTGTCCTTGTTACAGGCAAAATTTTGTCTGGCAAGGGGATAAGACAGACAGCTGGGGATGGGAGCACCCAACTGTAAATCTGGAGTCACAGGCTTCTCTGGCACAGAAAGAAGAGAAGAGAAGAGAAGAGAAGAGAAGAGAAGAGAAGAGAAGAGAAGAGAAGAGAAGAGAAGAGAAGAGAAGAGAAGAGAAGAGAAAAAAAGAAGAGAGAAAAGATGTTTCATTCCTTCTATTTAAGTCAGTTTATAAATTGTTTTTGCAGGCAGCACAGTTGCCTGATGAGTATGCTTATTCCAGTAGAGCTTTAAACAGCTTCACTAGTGCTGGCATTGGTGCTTCTAGCAAACTGGTTGACAGAGAGAAACAACTTTCTGAAAAAAACCCTGAAAGGAAAGCTTTTTTTCTCTGTATTTCTGGTATCAGCATACTGTAATGTCAGGCAGGAGCTGGTGCAGCTGTACTGCACCTCTTGGTGGCACTTCATCATAACCTGTAACCTGGAATTGCACCCTTGATTGGCTTTAATTCACTGCATCACCTGATTTAGGGAGATTAGTTTAAAATGCTCTTGCTAGCGTGTCATTGCAGGTGCTCTTGAAAACTCTTCTGCAGCTGTCTAAGAAGTTATTCCCTCCTTTCTCACTCCATCTCCCAACAGATGGGTGCCCTCACAGCAGCAGGGGCACAACGAAACAGAATAAAAGGTCTGTCAGTTGGGTGTCACATCTTGGCATAAAACTACTTTCAGGAGCAGCTTAACTGAGCAGCCAACATCCTTCCAAACCAGCTTTGGCACAAGTGCTCCTGCAATGGAAATAATGAGAGCTGAGGTTAAAGCCATACCACACTCACTTTCTGTGCTCAGACTGGGTGAAGACAAAAGGAAAAGGGGTCTGAGTATTCCCCACTGGAGGACAGGCCAGTTAGCAGATGCTTTTACTCTGTTATGGCTCTAGTGGTTCTGGAAGATGATTTCATGAAGTAGTTGCCTGAGCTTTTCCTTTAATATGGAGTTTTTTTGATGTATAGTTCTTTAATTGACCTAAATGTTTTTATTACATGAAGAGTCATTATATACAATGAGTCAGATCAGTAGGAGAAAAATCTGAGATGAGTAAGGAATTGGCTAATGGGAATATGAAAACAATTAGTGCTGGAAGCTGAAGTGTTGGAACTTACTAGAAAAATTCCTGTTGGTCTTGGGAGCAGTTTAGTATAGCAGGCCTTTTCAATAAAATAACAGTACTCATGAAATATGCTGATGACTCAAAGCTTGGAGTTGTAACGAAGAGAAAGGAGGATTCACATATCCCTTTGTTAAGGGGAAGGAAGGAGCTTCCAAATCAGACAAATGGAAATGTTGTGATACAGGGAACAAAGTGCCTTTTAAAAGAGGTGAGATGGAGAGTTTGGCTGTTCGGGTTAGAAAAGCAAAGCCTGAGAGGATTTGATTGTACCTGTCTGGAGGATAAAATTCAGAGAATGCTTAGGACTGTTTCAGTTACAGGCCTGTCCTATTGTATAAATAGATGCTCTGAAGAGGGACACATTTAGGCTAGAAGTTAGAAAATACTTTGAACCACCAAAAGACCAAAATTCTGTAACAGCTTCCCAATGAGAGAAGTGGAGATGCTTACCTAGTTTTGCCTGTGTGCTTAGGTGATTTACAAACGGTTTTGTGTGATGTGGATGTTTGTGAGAGTAGAGGATTTGGCTTGAGATGCAGAATTCAATATTATTTTTCCTGGCTGGGAATATCTGAAAAACCCCCCCCACTGACGTTATTGTAAGTTCTGTTCATAAGCTATTCAAGCTGCTTACTTCAGAGTGTGATCTTCCTTCTTACTTCTGGTAATTTCATTAGGTTGCTAACAAAGATGACAATTTATCACTGGCTTTCAAAATGAACAGCCTGCTGCTCTGAGCTGAGAAAGATCACACGTCTCCTAGCTGTGGTTGCAGGTTGTCAGCAGAGCTTGTGCAAACACTGTGCCACAGGTATGCAGTGAGTCAGAGCTTTGTAAGGGCTCTTTGCAGCTCAGAGAGACAGGGATTTACCCAAATTTCTATCAATAATCTTGTACTTAGGAGATAAAAGAGTCCCCTTGCAGGAATGTATGCCAGGTGTCTGAGTATTGCAAACAAAGCCGGTGTGGCCACCTGGGCTCAGCAGGAGATGTTTGGCACTGTCCCACTCAAGAAGTGCTGACTTCCTGTAGGATGGCACATCAAAGGTTCGTGAACTTCAGGCAGAGGCTTTGGATGTAGCAAGGTATTGTCAATTGCCATGGCTGTAGAGAATGGCCAGTGAAAATAACACATGGATTAGCTCAGAGAGAATTTAGGTATGGTAAACAGCATGTGTGTCTGGGTGACTTTCAGGACTGCTCACCTCAGTCCCAGGTTCCTGTGTCTGTCTACCTGGGACTGCAGTGGCTCAAAGAGGGCACAACAGACCTTTGCTTACTTAGAAACAAATTCTATTAGTCTTAGCTTTGTTCCTGATTTGGTTTTTGTAATTTATTGCCATCGTAATCGGAGCCCTTTAGCTGTAGCTGGAACCTTATCTCTGGAAGCCCTGGTGAGCCTTACCACACCTCCATTCTGTATCTATTGGCCTCTTGTTGTATAGGCAAAAGAAGTCAACAAGGAGTGTCTGAGTTTTTTTCCAAGGTTTTTTCAGTCTTTTGAGTAGAAAATGTGCTCTGATAGGGTTCTCACCCTAAAGATGTTCTCATTGGTTTTCTGTTTTTATCATCATCTCCCCACACCTCATACAGACAAAATCATAAGGATTTTGCTTGGTCTGACAACTGTGCACTCCCACCTGTACCGAACAGTGTATGAACACACACACATGTGTGCTGACCACGTAAGAGAGTTTTTGTTCAGAGAAATCTTGTATGTTGGAATCAAAATATCCCTGGTGATGTATGCAATTCTGCTGCAATTCTTGATGGAGGTGAAGGCTGCATTTTTCCTCCTACCCATCCAGTGCAGTAGGTAGGCTATGAACAAGGCAGGCTGCTTGAAATGCTGAGTGACAGCTATACAGGGAGGTGGTATGACAGCCTGTTATTTCTCAGAAATATCTATTCAGTAGAATATGTCACATTTGCAGCCTTTCACCCCATTTTAAAATGGAAAAAGGACAGAAATACAATTTTTTTTCCATAAAATGGATGCTTATAATTCATGCACACTTCTAATTCAAGGTATTTTTCTAAGAACTATAACATGAAAATTAAAGTGTTAGAAAATATTTTGTGAACTGGAGAAAATGAAACATTGTTAACACTTAATGAACTCTGTTACCTGCTGCCTATGCAGCTCCATATCTATACTCAACTGAATGGTGCTGTTGGAACTATAGAGAGCAATGGACCTAAACCAACTATGAATTAAATTAAATACCCTTCAGGTGGTTTAAGTGAATGGAAAGTAATTTTTCTTTTTTAATAATTTATCTGGAGTCTAAATTAATGAGCCATCTGTAAATTACATATTTCCAATATAAAATTGTTCACAGAATGAAAAGATGACCACATTGAGAAATTTGTAAATTTTGTTTAAAGCCTATATTAAGGATTTGAGAGGGAAAATGGTGTTTAAAAAACCCAATAATTTTCTGTTCAAGCCACCTGACTGAACACTCTGATGGTTTAATTCTCCATGAATTTCTGGTTCCCTGCAGTACTGGGCAAGGCCCCACTCTGACTTTGCTACTTAAGCCCAACATCATTCTGCTTCTGTGTTCCTCTAGATGTACTGTTCCCTGCGTGCCTGGAAATTTTGTCAGGGTAGCTGCTGAGGATTTTTCTATGATTCTTTCAAGTGTCTTACAACCCAAACTGAGCTGCCATATAATTGTGTAGCACCAGACTCAGGTAAATCCAGTGTTTTATATGAGCCTTGCTCTCAGTGCCATACTTGTGGGCAAATGCAGATAAACTCCACAGAGCTGCTTCCCTGCCTACTGATGACTTAGTATACTGAGGACTTCATTCATTTTTTAATTTACCACTCCAAAACTTTCTGGGCAGTCCCAAGACCTAGTGGGCCTAATGATTTCAGGAAATAATAGGTTTATTGCATCTTCTCTAAGCAAGGACTCTGAACATATACCCAGAAAGTCCTGGCTTGTGAAATAACGTTCTTCACAGTTGAGTTCTTGGTACAAGTGCACTTCTTTGGGGTAAAAGTCTGGTTTGCAGTGGAATGTTCAGAGAAATTATTAGACTTCTTGGCAACTTCACCACCTGGTAGTTTCTGAACAAGTTACATTATCAAGGTAAAACCGAATTATGTGTCCAGTCTGTTACGAAAGCAGTCCTCAGTCAGGCTTCACATGACCTTCCAGCTACATAATCACCTTTACTATTGCTTCTTTTTCTGGGCTATACAGGAATTGAGGACTCATTGCCTCATCTGACATGTTAAGTAAATGAAACAGCAGAACAGTATACACAGTGGGAATAACAGAGCTTAGAAGACTTCAGCTTCAGCATTTTTAAAGGCATCCCTGACATCACTGATGCTGTGAGGGTTTCTTGTACATGTGCATATATGATGCAGCAATCCCAGTGATTAGTGAGCTATTAGCAAAGAAGAATTTTGTTATAAATGCTCCCTCGAGCATTGTCTCTTCTAAGGAAAGAAAGAAAGTGCCTTGTGAGGCAGACTGATTGCCATGCAACATGAACTAGTTTTATAGCTACCAGTTTAATAAAGTTGTTCTGAATTTCTCTGATTTTTCTCTGCAGCCTTTTTAAGTCCTTCTGATAACTGAAAGTTGATGATGGCTCTCTTGCAATAACTGGTGGGATTTGGCTGTAGAAATATCCTTATTTGCTATGGAGAGGCAGAGATATTCTGTGGCAACAGAACTGGGTAGGACCTGGTACATCATGACCTGGGTCCTGCTCAGCAGTGTTCGGTGCTGCTGGTATGTGAGTGAATAATTAATGCTTAATAAGAAACTAGTAAAAACCATACATGAAAAGAAACAGCCTGAAAGTTGTTGTTACAGTTTTATAAACCAACAAGAAGTGTGAAGTTTATTATGTCTGTGCAGTTTTGTTATTACAAAGTAGGGAGGACATCACAGTCCTCTTGCTGTGCAGCTGCAGATGCTGGGATAAAGGATGAAAAATCTTGATGCTGTGTTTTGTGTCAGCACAGTGGTATGCAACCCTTAGGACAGTCTAGCTCAAGCTTTGATTATACTTTTCTCCTTAGATTTCTCATTATTCACCTTTCTGAGTGATCAGCATTCATTTCCTCGAAGTTTCTTAAAATGCAGCTTCGATTTTTTCTGTATTTAGTGCCATTGTTCATTCCCATTAAATCTGCAGAAGTTGCCCTTGTGTTTATGAGGGTACATGGCAGCAGTTTCTCAGAGCACATGGCACTGACTTTACTGCAGGCAGCACAGGGGGTGGTGCATTAACAGACTCTGTTGCACCTATCCTGTCCAGTTGCTGGTGTGCTATGTGAAATGAAATAGACTGGTTTTCCTCAAAAAAGGATTAGGTTCCCATGTACACAGCATGGCATCTGGAGGGCTTTTTCATAATACACAAAAACCCTAATGTTGCTCTTGCTTATAAAAGAGCCACACTACTTCATAGCTGTATGATAACAGCATCTGGATGATGATGAAATTGAGGCCACAGCATAGTAAGTGATGCAGCATTTCAGAAAAAAACCCTAGCTAATATAATAGAACTGTATGGGAGGGGAAAGTAGTTTTATTTTAAAATAAAACCAATTTCACACACTTTCACCTCCTCTCTCATACATGTGTACATGTATGTACACAAAAGCACCAAGACCATGCCTCCAAGTGGTCTGTCTGGCATTCAGTCACATATGACAAGAACTGCAAATGTCAAGGGATGCAGGTGAGTAATACTAATGCCAGTGTATATCTGGTTACAGTGGGATTAGGAGCAAGACTTGGGAGAGCTGGCAGCATTGGCCAGGCTGTGGCTGTGGATGTTGGGACATGCAGTGGCTCCCAGGTCATCTTTGTTGCTCAGAAAGGAATGAGAAATATTCCCAATTAAAACAAAAGGAGAAAAAAATAAGTTCCTTTATACACATTCACCTGCCCTTGTGTTTCTTCAGATTTGCTTGAGAGCCGGGTTGATCAAAACGCAGGGATTGAGTTATCTTGAGTTGCCTGGGCATGAGTTGGGAAGTTCGTGGCTGAGCAAGGGAGCCTGCAGGCCTGAAGGGGCTCCACCTCCTGCAGAGGGGCTGTGAGGACTGCTTGGGAGGGATGAACTCTTCCTCCAGGGCAGTCAAAAACACAGAGTCCTCCAGAAATCTGCTCACTGCCTTACGTCTTGTTCCTGATTGATCTGTTGTTGCTAGACTATCCTGATTTAGGAAGTTTGTTATGACACATCTGGTGTAAATGCATTAACCTCTAAATTCGAGAAATAGTCTGGAGGCCTGACCTGTGCATCCAGAAACTGGGTGCACAGGTCAGACCTCAGGCAGTATCTTCCCAAATATAATCTGAAGTACTTGTGTGTCTGTGGAGTCTATCACTATCTTCAGTAAGTTTATTTATAAGGACTGAGTGCACAATATTTTTAGGCAATTATTAGTGTGCTATCTCTATGGAAATGTCAGGCTGGTGCACTAACTGAAACTTTTAGAAAGCGAAGAACTGTTTTAATTTGCTAGTGATAAAGCCATCACTTTTCTTGACTAGAGTCATGTCCTCTGTGCAAGTGCAAGTGCTTTCTCGTCAGCATTCTTATTCCATCCTGTCTTGCCTACATGTCTTCTGTCCCTGCACGCTCTGATAACTTCATTTGTTGGATTCTGTGAGTAGCAGTTATCCTCTGGGGCCCAGTTGCCTCTGTGAGCCCACAGAAAGGGTTGTCAGGAACCCTACTAGGGTTTATTGGGGAAAAAAATTGCTGAGGCTGCTCCTGGACTAGCTCACAGCTGTATTTACTAGTGTACACCTTTCTTTTGTTTGTTTGTTTGTTTTGGACGAGCAATGCACAGCAAAAAGAGTGCTTGCCTTAAACTTGTACAATATCTTTTACAACAATGATTACACTCTGATCTTTCCAGAAATCTGCTGTACATCCTTTCACTCTGTGCAGGGTCTTTCATTTCCATGCATGGGACCACTGCATGTGGATGTCATTGGGACCCAATCTTCCCCCAGTTTATGCTCTGTGCACCCCTGCTCCTCTAGGTCATTGTTTGTGAGCAGGGAGAAGAGCAGCATTACTTGCAAGGTCTTAAATGTTTTGTTCTCTGTGTTGGACATTGACTAAGTACAGGTCAAGGTGGGAGTCCTTTGGCAAGACTGGAAGAATCTCTGTGTCCACTGACTGTTTCTAGTGGGCTAAGTTAAATCTTCTTAACTTCTGAATAAGGGTTTCTGTGGAAAGTTCACTGTGATCTGCTTGATAGGCTTGGCTTGTATAACTTTAGCATGTTAGCTTGCATTTCTGAAACAAATATCATATGTAGAGGTCAAAGTAACTTAACACAAATCTCATCCTGAAAAATCTAGTGTATTGCAAACACTTTGTATGAAAAACCCCATTATGTATTCAGATTTTCAAGAAAACCCTCTCCTACTTCCATTACATTTCCACGTGTGTGTAATCAGTGTGAATTTAGAATCCCTTACAGGAGAGCTGATGGAAGAAGAAAGCTGCATGATGAACTGCTGGACAAAAACCCTTGCTCTGTAAGCATTCTGTCACTGTATCTTTGAACATTGCTTACTTGTGTGTACAAGGAAGTATGCACTTCCTTGCTTGACTGTTCTGCGTTTTGTGCTCACTGCTGATGATTTCATAGCGATTATTTCTTGCTTATTTTAAGCTTTAAAGTATTTTCTTGCTGCCATTTTATCCACACACCTAGCACAGTGGCCAGACCATGTGCTGTGCTGTCAGACACACTCAGCCAGCCTCATCTCTGAGTTTTATGCCAAGAGACTTTGGAAGATGCTCTCCTTGCAGTGACTATGCAATCCCAGAAGATGGAATGGCAGAAAAACATGACATGAGAAATAAAAATCCTGGCATTTCAGATCCCATGTTTAATTTGGGAGCTGGCAGTGAGTGAAAGCACCCATTAGCTTGGAAACTGTGCAAATGTGCTATGATAATTAGTAAAAACCAAAGAATATGGGACCCCTGAATATAATTTTAATTAAAATCATTTTTTAGAGGAGAACAACTTTTTAAATGCATAATATCTTAGCAGCCCTGAGAGGAATATTAGTAGCAATATGAACTAGAAACTGACAGTCACCTTTGGAGAAAGAACAGCTTGAATTGGTGGGCACAGTCAGATATGCCCTTTCCAGATCCATGTGGAGCTGTAACAAAACTTACTGCCCTACTCCCAGAAGTTACTGATGTCTCAGCTGGGTAATTGAAGACCTGAGCACTTACACTTCGCTGTCATAAAACAGGTTTGGTTAAATCCCCCAGCTGAGGGGGTGCTGATTTCTGACAAGATGAGGTAGCTAACAGCTGTGGCCAGTAGCTTTTAAACAGCTCTCACTTGATTGCTTATAATTACCTAATTATAATTTGAGTAAATTAAAAATACACTCTACTTAAACTGTCATTAACTCCTGTTGGAGCTGGGACTGTTGCCTTCCAGATCAGCTTTTCTAAATAACACAAATTTTAAAATCACGTTCCTTTTGCTCTCAAACACTGTGAAATCTGTTTCCATGAATTGTAATACGGTGTGTTAAGTCAGAGCACAAAGTGCTAAAGCATGGGAAATACTGGCATCCAGAACCAACATCCTAGGGCAGGTAGGATCTTTCATCTGTTTCATCAGACATTGGCAAGTGTATGAAAAAAAAATTATCTTTGTTGTTTGTGATTCTAAGGTCCCCCTTGTCTACTCTGGACTTTTTCTTCATTTTTTCTGTCAGTCATTAAGGCTGTGGCCTTATGAGCCTTTGCTGACTGACTAGTTGCTGAAGATGTTTAATTCTTCCTTTCCCAGGGCCCCTGGCTCAGGAGCCCCCAGCTTTGAAGTGTCAGTGTTAGTAGGAAACCTAGACTTAAACAACATTAATTTTGTCATGTTCTTGTCCAAAGGCAACCTGACAGCTCAGAGGCTTCTCTGCTTGTTTCCTGTGTGCTGACCTGCCCTAAAACCTAGATTTTTGGGTTATATCACCATTGGTAAAATAAATCCCTGCGTGTTTGTGCAAGACAATCTTGTTATACTTTAATAATAATTTCTGCCGTCCCAGTGTCCTCAAGTTTGTTGATACCATGCAAAGTCACTGATAAGACGTGGTGAGGTGGTAAGAATTACGCTGTGAGAAAACCCCATAAACAAATAAATCTGTCATTTGTGTATGAACACACACAGACTTAATATCCACTGACTTTTGTTAGCCAAAGGCTTGGGTTGTGCAATTAACCTCCTTGAAGAACGTTTGTGTCATTGTTTAAATACAATATAAGTATGTATATATTTGTGTGTATAAACCCAGGCTTTTGACTTCGAGCATGCTTTGGGGTGACAACATCTATGAAGGTTTAAAAACCACATAAGCTGCAGCATTCGGCTCTTTCATAACGGTGAATTCAAGTCACATCTCAGAAATGCTGTTAGGTCATGGTTGATGAGAAGTCCTGGATAAATCACTGCTGTCAGCAGCTGAGCAGTCCAGGATGGGGAGGTTTTCAGTTTCTGCTGCCTCTCTGGAGGGAGCCAGGAGTGAGAAAAAGCAGCTGTGGACCTCGGTGGCTTTCTCTGGACAAAAGCCTATGATGAGAGGAGGAGAGACCATCCTAGGAAAGGTTGGGGGTGTAAGGGGAGCAGTGGTGCCTGCTCATTTAAGTCACTATTCTGCCTCTCTTATAAAAATGAGGAGGGTGGAGGTTGCTCTAGAGCTGGGCAAATCCCCTGAACCTGAGAGATACGTTATTGGACTGCATCCCACAGAGCATATCTTTGAAGTTGTGCATGTCAAACTGAAGTAGTCAAGGGAAAATTGCCATTTACCGGGGATTTACCAAATGTGGCATTTCTTAATATGCAAAGCTGATGCCACAGCAAATACAGACCCATGGAAAACTGAGTGAATCATTGCAGCTGTTAATGGGTTTCTGAGGAATCTCCTCTGTGCCTGGTAAGAACCGTTCTTTTATTAGTCTGAGACCACTAGAAGAGTTTATCTGCCCTGTGGGTGCTATTAACATATGCCAAGAATATCAAGATAATATCAGCAACACAGAATGAGAATTAATAATTTAGGGACTGAAATGTAATGGACTCAGGGGAACATGTGAACTAGTGACTGAATAAAGCGGGAAACCAAACATTACTGGGGTGTTTCTTTCAACTATGCCACATTAAACTTCCCTGTGCATGAGTCTATAATGAAAGCACTCATGTTTACTTACCTTCAACATGTGTCAAACCTTTGTCAGTGAAAGGCTGTATGATATGACAGTTTAAAATATTGAAGATGTGCAAGGTTTATCATAGTGTCTTAGACACAAATATCTTCATACACAAAAAGTTAGTGTGGATTGACTCTGTTCCGTGTATGAAGCAGACCTTTGTTTTGTTGACATGTTGCCCTTTTTTCAGAAAGACTTTTCACTATCAGAAGAGTGCTTTTGTGAAATGAATACTTCTGAATAAGTATCTTGAATTATATTTATTCCATTCTAAAAGTGAAGATCTGGCAAAAAAACACATCTTTATTGCTTCAGTCTGTCATTCACTTGGACTACAGGACTTCTGCAACAGGGAATATCCCTTACTCTGTGCACACCTAATATCTTTCTTGAGCTCTTCCTGTGTTGCTTTAGTATAGTAACCACGTGGAGGATCAAAATGAAGGGATTAAAGGAAAGGACAGATGTATATAAAGCCTGCATTACTGCTAGATTATGTAGGCTATTTTTACAAGTAAATTATGGGCTATGTGCAAGCACATTTGCTGATAATACTCCTAACAAGAACAAAAAGTGAGTGTGACCACAGTTTCAGCCGTAAGGGATTGATACACCTTAGTGTCTTTTATACTATAGCCAAAAAAAAAAAGGCACCTGTAAAGAGCAGTTAAGAAAACAAAGTAATTTTAATATGTGGATATGATAAAAAAAATTAATCTCTTCACATTTGAAAGACATTTTTTAAAGTGACAATGCAAACACTTAGTGAAAGGGCATATTATAATTATTATTAGTGACTGAGACAGGCGGACATGGTTATAACTAAACTTGGGTTTAAAAGTTGTTCAGTTTTGCTATTAGCTGTGAAAAAGCACAGCCAGGGGAAGGAAATAATGTCTGGACCTTATTCTGTAGGTGGGTATTTGGGTTTTTTTCCATGCATGAAGCTGTTGAGAACAGAGATTTTGTCATTTCTGTGTCTCCTTATTCAAAGTTTGTCCTATTATAACTCTGTAATTTTACAGAAAACAAAAAAAGATACTAAAGATTGCATAAAACTGTGAGTATTCCTTAACTAGTTCAGAAATGAAGGACCAGCTGTATGTTTTCCATTGAGTTTTGGAAGCCACCACAAAAAAGCATTATATGTATGTGATGCTATCCCATGGAAAATGTGTAATTGAACTCCATTTTTGCCACCACATTGATATAAAAAATAACCCAGTGTTTCAATAATAGGCCATGACAGTATGAAACTGTTGTCACAGAGGCCAGATACAGGTTTTGAGCACAATTTAGGATGCCCACTGACTTAACTTGTTTGAAAACTGAGTATTGATTTGCACTTAACTCTGTGTCATAAGAATACATCAGAGCTCCTAGATTACGAATCAGCTGAAAAGTAAAAACATATATTTATTGTCTAGATATGCCTTTTTAGTTCCCTCTTCTTTTATTACCTGACATTATAAGATTGTTGCTATTTCTATCCTGACTTTTTGGGATATGCTTTTAATACCAAAACAACAGAGACCAGCTGAGTACCTATGGACGGATACCTGATAGAAGTAAAGAGCTGAAGAATATTTACTTAGGAACCTATTGTCTTTACAATTCTGAATTTTGTTGCCTGCCTTTTTATTTAAAAGTCAGAAATTCAAAGCCTTTGGTAAGGGACATACTGTTAGCCAAATGAAGTAAGATTGGCTGAAGTTAAAATGCCTCCATGGCTGTTGTTTCCTCTCTTGGTCCCTTAGAGCATCCACCTGCTGTTGAAAACCAGAGCTTTTAGTTTCTGAGTGATATTTTTGCTCTTCATCACTTTACTTTGGCAGTTTGGAGATATAATTTAATGTAATGAGTCAGAGGCTCAGTTTCTTCATCACATGAAGATCAGGTGAAAAACAGTCTTCAATTATGCCTCTGGATTTTGTCCCACTCATCTCTTCAGTGCCTTAGCTTGTTTCCTCATTTCACGCAGGATAAGTCACTCTACATCAGATATCTGGAAGCAACATTTGGGCACCACTAATGCCTGGGCTGTCTTCATAATAGGCCTTCTTGGTGCTTACAAATTAAAATACATCTGCAGATTTAGCCTCTGTTGCATCTCTCTGATGAAACCTGCAAGGCAAAGGCTCAAGAGCACTCTACAGCCAAAGACCTCTCCAAAGGATCAGCTTCTGCTTTGGTGGAGGTACTGATCTCTGGGCAGTAGGGAAGCGTGGTCCTGCTCACTCTCAAAGAGAGGACCACGGTGCTTTATTGCAGGTGGGGCCAGGGGAGAGGCAGGGCTGGTGTACTGTTGGAGTCAGCATGGCCAGAACAGGAAAATAGGGAATTACAGAATGCATCTGGGACCTGTAGGCATCTCGTTTTCATTGCTCATTTCAGAGACACAAATTAATAACTGTTGTTTTTTTGCATTGCTTAGAAGAGACATTACATAACCTTCCTGTGCAATTGTACATCTCCAAGTATGGCCTAAGTTACACAAGCTAAATGGTCTACTTAAGGTTTGTGTCCTTGACAGTGTACTTGCAGTGCTTGTTGTTGATTTATGCTCTTGTGTTTGTCCTATTTTGCAAATGCAAATATTTTCTCAGGTATTTAAAAAGCCACACCACTATTTTCTATAAAATACAGCCATGCCTCCAGTTATAAAGAGTAAAGCCCTTAAAAGAATTGTCTTGAGCAGAGCATCAAATAACAAATAAATCACATATCCAATAATCCAGCAAAGAGCCTCTTAGTTGAATAAATACATCCATAACATTTCTAAGGGTCATTGCTGCGTCAAACACCTCATGGTACTCTGCCTCTTCCCTCTCCAGCTTCCCACAAAATTTAGTAAAATATCAGTACATTTGATCTAAAGATGAGAATTCTTTGTGTTTGGGAAGTGACACTGACAAAAATAATGGGCCCTGAGAATATAATCATAACTGTATGCAAGTTTTCTCTCAAGCCCCAGAACTGTCCTAGTTTCTGGAAGTTGTCTAGCATGGGATGGGTTCCTGAGCAAGGGTGTGCCACAGATCTTCCCTGTCAGTCTGAGTGGTTAGTCCAAACAAGTGCTGTGCTGTCTGTGTATGCAGTAATGAAGAAGGTATTCGAGCCACATAACAGATTACTGTGGATGCTTTTCAAGGGCTGCAATTAAGATGAACAGCCTGTATCCATGTACCATTGTAGGGAGATGGCTGGCACTGAAAATAAGACCTGTAGCTTTTAAGTATAAATAATTCTGTGATGTGAATTGCACATGCCAGGTCTTATTTAAAAGGCACAATCTGAAAGCATAGCAGCAGGAAAGAAATGAGCATGTCCCCATTTATCTTAGCTTTGATGTCTAAACAACAATTTAAATACCCATTATTGATTTGCTACAGAAACACTGGAACATCCAGCAAATGGTTTTATTTCACTTTAGCTGGAAATGCTAATATTTGTCCAGTTGACTGATTGTTCCACGTGTGCATGTCTATGACAGTGATATGAATAAAATATAATAACAAAGTCATAAAATCAATCTAGGCTGACCACATTCTCTTTCACTTTCTGAGAATACTTGCAAGGAATTAATGAGCTTAGTAACCAATCATGTCACATTTAAAATTAGCTTAAAAGAAGTGCTTGAGATATAATTTTTTTCTGGAAAAAAAGAAAGAATACATGCTTTAGTTATCTTACCCTTTAACACCTTTGAATGTAAGTACTGCCTCCATACAGCCTGGAAAATGAGATGTAGAGATATTTCTCCCTGTGTTGCCTCCAGATGCTGCTTGGGTTCAGCACTTTGGGATAAGACTGGCCTGCTTTGGAGGTACAAGCTCAGACTTCCACCCCATGTGCCACTGCATCATGTAAATGTCCCTGCTTGGATCTGGGCTGGCTTTGGTGCCAGTGCTGCACTGTGTGGCTTTAAGTGCTGAAGCAAGCACTCTCTCTGTCTTACTCTCCACTCGTCTCTTCTTCCCCCAGGGCCAGCCTGGGCACCCTGCAGAGCAGGATAGGGGTGGTTGGGGCTGCACAGGAGCACTGCCCATGTTGCCTTCAGCTCCTGACCCTTCCCTGCTCTGCGGGCCCCTGTGAACACTGGAGCAGTTGGACTCCTGTTCCCCTGGGTGCCCTGTGTCTGGGCTGAGGCTGGGGGCAGCAGGTGACATTTTCCAAGGGCCCTTGGCTTTCACAGACTGAGACTTGCTCTGTGGGTATGCTGCCATAGGCGAAGGGAAAGCAATGGTGGGGGGGAGGCATTTCCCCCCATCTTATCCTTTTTGTTGTGCTGTTTTTGCTTTGTGTAGTGGGAAGGCAGCGTTTGGTATGCCAGGGGCTGCCAGGACACTTGACCTGCTCTCAGTCAAAAACCTCTGCTGTGCTCAGTGCCTTGTCAGACATGGTGCTTCAGGCCCCTTGTGTGGCTATATGTTTGGAGAGGCTCTGTCACAATGAGGTCCTTGCGTTGATGACACTTCTGGTGTCAGCATGATGCAGACATCCTACTCCCTGCCAGGGACTTTCCAGGGGAGATGAAGAAGAGCAGCAGCTTTTGGGGTGGTGCAGCCCAGCAGTGCTGCTGGCTCCATCCTCCCTGCACTGCCTGGGCTCTGCCTGCCACCAGCACAGAGAAATGCCCATGTTTGTGTGCCCATTTTCCTTTTTTCCCCAGTTTAATGAGCTCATGATCCCTAATGGAGATGCTGCCCTTGTAATGGGTGCTTTCAGCCATGGTGAGTGTAGCTTTTGGCACCATGTGGCCAAGTAGGGCTCTGCACATGGACCATCATACACAAATACCTTCTCTTGTAGTGCTCCATTAAGATTTAAAAAACCCAAGGAGCTCTTTGGTAATTCTTATATTAAAAGCAGATAGCTACAGTCGGTAGCTCATGTATCTAAATTAACTCTGTGGTAAGAGGCGATAGTTCTAAGAAGGGGTCTTGTGGAGGCAGTTAGGGCCAGGTCCCTCAGCAGCTCTGTCAGTGCCCAGCACTGCGACCCCGTGCCAGCACTGGCTGATAAACACAGCAGCTTCTGGCAGGGGAGCAGCAGGGGGAACGTCTGAACCACAGATTAGTTCTGACAGAAATGCATCTTCTCTTACTCCTACTCTTTGTATTCTTTGTACTGTGGTTTTGTAATTATATGGAATGGGATTTTTGACTTATTAAGTGATACACTTGCATGTCTATATTCAGAAAAAAGGAACAAATTAAGTGGCTGTGACCACAGCTTCTGTGCAGCTGAGGCCAACTGCAGCATGGCCAGGAGTCTCTTATATCCATGCTGAAAGATTAAATTTGGCAAAACATTTTAGAGCATTAGCACAAATCTGCAGTTATAGTACAGCACTCTGCCAGTCACACTCTTGAAAAATCAATAGCAAGGTATGCACTCAGTTTTTCTCAGAGAAGGTTACCATTTTCTTACAGTGACAAAATTAGCATTAAGAGCTGGCTTCATGCAGACATTTATATGCTGGCATGAGTCATGAACTTGAAAAGGAGTCTGCCTAGGTAATTAATTTTCTCTGTGTTATTGCAGATCTTGTCTTTGCTCATATATTTTTTTTAAAGGCTACATTTAAAAATTATTTTAACCCTAAAATTTTGGGCTGAATTTAATTTTGATTATTAAAGAGATGGTGGAAATTCAGTTTTAAATTCATGAGAGTTTTGTGTTTAAATACTTGCGTGGAATTAAGTGGATCTGCCACAGAAGACCAACCCATGTGTGTGATCTTTTGCAAGTTCTTCCCTGCTTTTGCTGCCAGCTTTAAAATGGGGTAATTATATTCATTGTAAGAATGTCCCAGGAGCTGAAAGTCTTTGTGAAGAAGCCTGATTTCATGATGGCAGAGATTCCCTGATCTATTGCATGTCAAGAAGCTGGGATCTTCCAGGGCCAGTAGAGATGCCTTTTACATGTGTGCAGAGAGCTGAGTCATTTACCTCATTCTTCTCAAGCTGTGGCAGAGCAGAAAACAAGAACAGACTCATACCAGCACTACCTTTTATAGCAACCATTTTTTTACTTCAGACTGATGTCCCTCTGGAAATCTCATCTAGGAGCACTCCTTAAAGTGCTGAGAGATGCCTTGAGTCTCAGACAGCACTGCAGAGCCTTTTCTCTCCACCATCATTATTGCTTCTCCTACCAAAACTGTCCTGTAGATGAGAAGAGGTTCAAAATACAGGGCAGAATGAATGAGATCTCACAGGCACCATCTCATCCAGTTGATGCTGAAGGTCACATGAACACTGCTGACAGGCTGATACATAAACATAATTTGTGCATGTGAAGCAAATGAAAAGTTACTTTGCACCCCTGCAAACTGCTCTGGATCCTCATAAGCTGGCACAAAGCTTCTGAAGGCTTTCAGTGGCACAGTGTTATTACTACAGGCACAAAATAGCATCTGCAGATAGGAAGCAGGTTAAAATACATGCTTGGTGTTGCTGGGAACATCACTTGATGTACTTACCATGCTGAGCCTCAAGAGAACAATACTGAATTTCTGGGATATAAGAAACACAGCATGCTAGATTTCTGGATTCTCGTGCAACCTATGGCACCAATGAATACAAATAAAACCACATCTTCAGTAAATATGTCTACATGGGCAAATCTGTCCTTACAAAAATGCATGCTTTAGGTCCTAAGAGTTGATGGCTTGGAAAAGTACTTTTCATTAAACATATTTTTGTAATGCTTGGATGCATATCTCAATGACATAATTTGGACACCAAGGTTTATCTCTGGAGGAAAACAAAGTATTTTTTTTAGCTCACTGAACTTTTGAGTAATCAACTGGTTGTCATCCATAGACAAATTTATTCTAAAATTGTGATTAATATGGTTTACAAGTGTTACTGTGAGAATGAGTTTGAAATAACCTGAATACCTAAAGTGATAAGAAACTGATTATTTGCACAATAGTGTAATGTTTTTGTAAACTTTGTGCTGTATAACTTTTTTCTCGAACTTGCTTTCCTTCAAGAAAAAAGGTACTTTTTGTCTGATACTGCTTTGACAACAAGAAGACATTAAAGTATTGAAACTCTTTGGATTATCATAGAATCATAGAAGAATTGACTTTGAAGAGACCTTTAAAGGCTGTCTACATCCAATCCCCTGCAGTAACCAGGGACATCTGTTGTCTTTCCCTTGTCTTAAAAGTAAAACCAAAACATGATTTATGGGGAAAAGTGTTTTTTACCTTGGTATTTATTTCAGGATCCTTGGGTATAGCACTTTGTCCAGGTGGAATGCCCTGAAAATGCATGCACCACCCCTCACAATGAAATACACACAATTATAGGCCTTGCAAAATAAACATATCTATCAAAGATCCCCCAATGAGAGGCTCAAGTGAACCCCTTGCTCCAAGGAACTTTCCCCCTGGATGGGCCTATTTTAGTTTACAAAAACGCGTCTTGGAGAGGACCTTGGTGTCTGAGGCTTCCAGACTGTTTGGTCTCCTGGTTTAACAGAACAGTGGGTCTGAGCTGAGTTATCAGACTTGGAAAGCTAAAGTATGTAGGCTAAAAGCACTAAGAATACATAAAACTATAAAAGAGTATGTAAGAGGGCTATAAAAGAAAAAGCAAAAAATCATTCTGGCATCATTTAACTAGATCAGACTCCCATCCAACCTGACCTTGAATATTTCCAGGGTTGAGATATCTACCGGGTTGCTTCCTGGGCAACCTGTCCCAGTGTTTCACCACCCTCCTTGTAAAAAACTTCTTCTTTATATTTAATCTAAATTGACCCTCTTTTACTTTAAACCCATTGCCCCTCATCCTATTGCAACATGCCCTCCTAAAAAGCAGGTTTGTTCTGGATTTGTTAGTGCCAAGCCTTGTTTTACACAAGAAAAGAAAATTGTTTGTTTTGGGAGAGATTTATGGAAAAAAATAAGGGTCACAAGCACCAAAGTTCAGCACCAGTTGAGCTTCTGTGTGGGGTGTGTGCTTGTGCCACTTGCACTGGGTCTGTGGCAGAATGGAGTAGACCCACTCCATCTGCCATGTGCTGTGGACACCAAATGCACAGGAGTTAGCCAGATCCCTGATGTCCCACATCAGCAGTACTAAGTCATCACAAGCAAATTCACTTTTCAAATTTATATGCTTATGAAGGCATTGCTGCTAGAAAAGGCCTCTGGATGCATGACTTGGGTTGTTAAAAGGACACCATCTTGGGAGCAATGTGCTCAGAAAAACACTTGGGAAAAAACTGTCCCAGCCAATACATGGCTCAAATGCCAAAGTATGCAGCAAAACTAAGTTAAATAAACTGCAAAATCTATTTATACTGCTGATTGATGACTGCTCACTAGTCTCATGATTTTGTCCTTTTCCTTGGGTTTACTCTTTTCCTTCTTTGAGAACCCCTTTTTCAAGATCTCTTTTTACGTTGAACAGGTATGAAAAGCGTGGTGTCCCTTATTTTCCTGTGTGTCTAGTTGTTGAAGAAAGGCAAACTTGAGGAATCATCCAGTCCATCCTGTTGGGCAAAAACCAGGTTTCTGTCCTGCTCACAGTCTTAGCATAAGAGTATGGTCTCTGTCTTCTCCATACAAGCTCAAACACCTGATAAGTGATGATCATGCAGGAAAGCAGCAGGATGATTAGCTATTCCCAGTACTGTGTTGTCAATGGGCTTCCATGACCACTATTCCACCAGATACTCCATCCGGGAAAATATATCTGGGAAAATAGCCTAGCTTCACAGGCTTAGTGTTGAACTTGCTCGCAATCTCAAAAGTCCTCTTTTGTCTTGGAAAAGAAACTGATAGCATTTTCTCTAAGCCTGGTTCTTTTATTTTTTACAATTTTTTTATTTATAGAGAGAAATAGGTTAGAGCCTTTTGCTCCAAAGCCAAGGGTGAAAACAGCCGTGAGTTGAAGGTTGAGAAAAATTCCCACTGATTAAAAGAATGCTTAAATGTTCTTTCAGGACAGAAGAAATTAATGTGTTTTGTTAAAATATCCTAAACCTGGTGGGAAAACATTCTGCTTTCCGGGACTGTGCTTCTCTCTCAAGGTACCATTTTGAGAGACTCACCCTTTTTCTGAAATACTTTCTAAGCTGGAGACTAATTTTCTGATTTATCTATCTCACTTATTTATTTTCCTTTCATTTGCTCTGGAGGAAGGGAGTGTCCATTTAAGGTTCTTGCTGCTTTTTCAGTAAACTCTGAATTTATGCTCTTTGTGCAGCACCTGGCAGGGAGAGCTCTCTGCTCACGCTCTCGCAGCTGTGCTGGAGGAATCATGCTGCTCTGGGAATATCACTGGTGCAAGGAGCTGGGAAAGGCTGGTGGCTCCATGTGTTTTCAGGTCTCTCTGGCTTCCAGTCAGCATGGGTGAAGTTGTCCTGATTTACAGTCATTCTCCATTGCAAGAGGGGAGATAGGGATGCTGAGAGGGGTGAGCTCCCCTGTGAGGACTGGGAGAAGTGGGAGCAGGCTGTAGGCAAGCACCACACATGGGTGCTGGCTTTGTGGGGGGAGGCAACAGCCACACAGACATCTCCCACCCAGTCTGGACCCAAGGCCCCTCCTATATTAAACAAAATCAGTGTTCTGGAGGCTGTCGTGGTACACAGGACTGTAGTGCTGGTCTGCGTGGTAAATATTGTTGGATAGCTTGAATATGAGGTGTGGGAAGAGAAGATTCTTTTTACTGTATTGTATTTTAAGGAGAGGTAGTTGGGTAGTTGCCAATAAAGAAAATTTTGCTTCCAGCTTTGAGAGGAAATTTGCATTGCCCTGCTTCCTTTTCCATATATGTATGTGGACACATATATATATAGAGAGAAATTATTTTGTTTTGTAATAATAAAGGGCTTGTTTGTTCAGCACACTTTGATGTTTAACCAATAGCATTTAATTCTAATGATAGAATTGTTCTAAGACACACTCAGAAGTGTTGATCATTTTTGATGGCTGTCTTCTTGACTACTGAATGTGTTTAGCACCATTAATGACATCACTTTGGCAAGAAGAAGTTTTATTTGAGGAGCAGTTTTGAAATCTCTGAGCTTTCCTGTCTCCATGTACAGCAGTTTATACTGAAATTCTAGAGCACACCTATCCTAGGTACTAGCTGCAGGAGAGAGTGTAAAAATTTCAGTCTAATACAGTTTTGTGGAGCAACTTTTGATGCATGACCACACTGAACTGAGAGGACAAAAACAAAAACTCATGAATGATGTGGCTGAGATTTGGATTAGTCTGAGCTGGGTCTTACGTTGTCTTATTTCTCAACTTGCCAATTATTGCAAGATATATTAAAAAACCCTCACTTTCCTGCACTTGCTTTTCCCTCTAAAGGGTATGTGAAGAACTCTGTGTGACGCCAAAAACAATATTAGTTTTTGGAATCAGCTTTCAGGATGTGCTGAAAGTTGTGTAATCAGCACCTTACCTCTCAGAAAGAGGTGCTTCACTCTCCAGCATCTCAGGCAAGCGGGGCCTGGGAAAGTTGGTTTTTTTGGATACTCGAGAGACCTGAGTAGAGAATTAAATAGTCTGGAAGTGTATCAAAAGTTTCTCCACCCTGGGTTCAAAGCTAGGCCCATCTTGACAGCAGACTCTTTCTCCAGGCTACAACAATATTTGGGGGAAATAAAAACTGAGTCAAAAGAAACTTTGAAAATATCATAGGAATTAGAAGAATACAGTAAAAAAATGCTAAATCAGATTATAATTTTTGCTAAAACCTGAGGGAAAAGCAGTAATAACATTGTGAGAAGCACTGGAAAAGAAACGTGCACAAGCAGGGGAGTGAGCTGTTGGCAGTACTGCCTAGTCCACAGGTGAGCTATGATCCAGCATAAGGAATTCCAGGTGATCAGAAATCATGTCCTGTGCTCTCAGCTTTGAAGCCATGTACCCTCTACAGACTACAGCATTGCTGTCCTAATATGAATGTGCATTCAGAAAGTATTTAATACAATATAATCATGTTTTTACCTGCATTTGGTGATTTGAAATGGGAGTTGGTTACCGTAATACCCTTCCTGAGACCATATGGTGGTACAATTTTAATTTACTTTGAAGTACTGGGCTGTGGGTCTCTAGAAGTTGCTTCAGATGTTGTTCAGCTTTCCTTGCTGCGGTCACTGCGCCTGAGCAGCAAATGGTTGGTGGATGTCAGTACCCACTTCATCGCCTCGGTGCGTGTGAACCAGAGCTCTGAGCTGCAGAGAAGCGGTTTCTTTTTAGATGGTTTAAATAATATTTGGGTTTAGATGGTATTTATGAAGCACCTTGAAGTCCACATAAGATAGGCCATTCAGGACTATGCGTGTGTAAGCAACTTGTCTCTCCTTTTCAGCAGCTGGCTAAGCAAGTTTTGCGATTAAACATTGTGTGTTTTGGACTGTGGTTCCACAGCGCCACTGGTTTGGCAGCAGCGCTGGGTGAATGAGTTCCAGCCCCTGGCACTGTGCTTAGGGCCGTGTAACTGGTGCAAACTGGGGTTTTGCCTTTGATACAGCTGGGAGGGAGACAGTTCTTGGGCATCAAGGAATTCTTGGGCCACTGGCCCACCAGGCTTATGAATTGCTGAATTCATTTACAGTGTGATGTTCATAGTAGAATAATTACTAAGTGGTCAAATGTGACTGACATGAGCTCATTTGCTTAGAGCATGGTGCTAATAATGCCAAGGTTGTGGACTTGATCCTTGTGGGTCCCTTCCAACTGAGAATATTCTGTGACTTGAAAGTAGATATTTGTTCAGCAAAGAGTGCTCCTCTTGTTGCATGGTTATTCAGAAAAGGCTGGTCCATGCTCCCCAGGGAATGAGCCGGGGCTTGGTGGGACAAGCAGGAAAGCAATGCTGGTGCTGAGAGAACCTAGCTGGAAACATACCCTGCTCCTGGCCTCCACAGCTCACACCAAGCCAGAGTTTGTGCAAAGATCCAATGAGGAAAAGCAGTGTATTGTTCCTTACTCATAATAACAAACTCCTCTGTCTTCAGAGAAGTAGAACACTTCAGGATAAGCTAGAGATTATTAAGCTGGAGGTTCAGACCAGAGCATCCTGAAGGGAGAAATAGAGCCATTCAGATGATATAATAAGGGGCAATACCAGCACTTATTTCTGCTGAGATCTCCTCTTTGCAAATCGCTAAGTAAATAACCCAGGGAGCTGCTGGCCACTTTGTCTCACTTCAATATCTAGCATAGCAAAATGCAAATAGAGAGACTCTGCTGTAAATGGTCAGATGGTAACAGGTTGATATACTGTGGGGAATATGACCTTTTAGAAAACAGAGAAGACTTTGCAAAGCTTGTATATTTTTGAAGCAATCACAAGCTTTTCAATAAGGTAGTTGATATGAAATTTAAGGTTGATATCACATTGAAACAGTTTAGAAATTAAAATTCTAAATTCTAATTTTTTTTGAGGAGTTTTGAAATCTCTGAGCTTTCCTGTCTCCATGTACAGCAGTTTATACTGAAATTCTAGAGCACACCTATCCTAGGTACTAGCTGCAGGAGAGAGTGTAAAAATTTCAGTCTAATACAGTTTTGTGGAGCAACTTTTGATGCATGAACACCCCTTTGTGTCAAGGGTAAATCCATATTTAATTTTGTTTTCATGAATTATCTGGAATTTTAAACTAGTTGATTATTGCAATTTGTGGAAAGTTACAGTTTTGGAGACCTGAAACTGCCTTGGAGAGTTCTAACAAAATCTGTGACTTACAAGAGGAAATTCAACATCATAAAGTTATGTCAATGAGAGGAAAAAAAATTCCAAGACAAACTTTTATCAATCAAAACCCAGAGAAGAAAAAGGTTATATAGTGAGGAAGAGGATCTGGGCATTGATATATAACAAATTAAACACACCACAGCATAACTTGCAAAAAGGCATTAGGAGATTTGGCTGTTCCAGGCAAGTCTCCTAACGTTTCAGTTCCATCTGATTCAGGATTACATTCAGTTCTTTGCTATAGGAAAAATGCACAGTTTAAAGATAAATTGTGTTAAAGTAATGGCAGATTTTAGGTTCAGGTTGTATACAGAGCGTGTGTGCCCTGGACATGCATTATTACAGGTCATGGTAATGATTCTGAGTTCCTATTATCCTTTGTCTTCCCTTTAAGTCCTCAGAGTGATCCTTTTCTCTGAACAACACAGGAAACAGTGGGAAGAACAGACAGCAAACAACAAGCCACTTCAGTGAACAAGAGACAGGGATGACTCCAAAAGTTAGGAAAAATTAGGCTTAAGACAAACTTTTATGAGAAGGCAGGTAAAGGTAGAAATATACAGTCTAAGAGGAGGACCAGAAGCAGTATTATTATTTTAAAGCAAAATGTTGATATTTTTAAAAATAGTAACGAAAGAAAAACATTACTGCAGGTGACCAAAGAAATAAGCCAGCACAGAAAAGGTAAGTCAAAAAACGTATTTGGGAAAATATGTAAGACTGTTTAAAAAAAAAAAAAAGGGAAAGATTTGCATCACCCATGGAGTTTATTGTGCTTAAAACCTGCTTTATACTTAGGAATGATAAGGTGATTATAAAGAAACTTTATTTTATATGGAAAAGCTGGGCTTTGTTAAAACATACCAAAAAAATTACCTCAAAAAGTGCTCACCATACTGAAAAAATAACTTTTTTTTCAGTGCATTTCCTTAAATTAAAAACAATTTACTAAATATTGAGATTTTCTAGTGATAATTCACATTATGTGCTGGAACAGAAGCAAAATTTTTTTGTGAAGGCAAAGGTTTTTTCCAATCACCTCTCTGTCTTGCTTTGCTTGTGTGAACAAGATGTGGCTGTGTAATGGTGCTAAACCTTTGCGAAGAGGAGATCACATCCACGATCAGGCATCCAAGAGGGCAGAATATCTCACCCTCTGCACTTTGAGTGTCCCCTGCTGCAGAGATGCCTGAGGGCAAACAGTGATGTTAAAGCTTCCCAGCAGTGGCAGCAAGAAGAAAGAGGCCAACCAGGAGCTCCTTTCTTCCTTGCAGCTCTGAAATGTGTGGCAGGAGAGCAGCCTCCATTCCCTACGATTCTTCAAAACGGTTTTCCTTGCAGAAAAGGGAAACTTGTGTGATTTTCTGCCTTCCCTTTGCCTTGCTGCTATGGGTTCCTGGAGGAGAAAAATGTGTCCATAGAAAACAAGGAGTAAAGCTGTGGTGCACATTGTGCAGCTGTTCTGAATGCTTAGCATTTAGAAAGGAAAAATAGCTTTAAAGAGCAGCAGACACTCTTGAGTTCAGCTCTGTGTCTTCAGCAGACTACAAATTATCTGACTTGCAAACTCTGCAGTATGATGGGTTAAGTAAATGCCCTTTTACTTCTGGACAACAAGCCCAAATAATATAAAAGTAGTGTCCAGTTACAAAATTATCAAACAATTGTGTTTCTTTCCTAGTCCATGCTCATAAATGGCAGCAGCCAAGGCATGCATGGGTGTTGTGTGTCTGAGGAGCAGTAAATGAGTGGGGCTCTCCAGGACAGCGAGCAGAGCCTTCTGTGACAAGCCCAAGCACTTGGGAGGTGAGGGAGCAGAGAGGGTGGTGACAGCAGGGGAATGCAGGGACTGCTGGTGGCCTCTGAGAAGAGCAGGGACGAACTTTGTGTTGATCTTTCAAAGCAGTGAGCATTTCTCAAGAGAGCATATCGGCTTTTCTTGCTAAATATAGGCCTGCCTTTCTCCTTCCCAGTCAGTAAGTGTGGTTGGCTGTGAGTGCCAAAACTGTCTGTAGACTGTCCTTCCTCCTCCTCCTGGCCCACTAGTGCCTTCCGTGACCAGCTCTGTAACACAGTTACGGAAGCTTTGCTGCTCCCAAAGTGCCTGCTGTTCCCAGCATGGAGCCTGTACTGGGGGAGGAGCAGGGGCTGCCCTGCAGTGGCTGTGGCTTAGGGAGGCAGGTAAGTGTCCAGCTGTGTGTGCACAGAACTCAGGTGGGATCTGGGGTTCTGCACAGTGTCTGCCAAATTATGCTCTGCTCTGCCAAAGTCTCCCTGTCAGTGATGGATTCAAAATAAAAGTCAGAAGAGCCATCCTGCAGAGGGTCTTGTCAGTCTGAACGCCAGTCTGTACATCAAAGGACCGTGTTTCAGTATCACTCATCAACGCAGGCATATGTGAGCTGAGTCCATACCAGTCCTCTAGCCCCAAGTTCAGGAAAGCATCCTTCTTCAAGAGTACTCTTGAGCTTTCATTTGTAGATGTTTTTATGGCATCTTGGTTTCTAGAGTGAAAGGCACATTAATGTCCTGTGAAATGGGGGCTCCAGTGAACAGCAGTCCTGAAATCTCTGACTACATCCCCTACAGCCTAGTGAGACCTAAAGGTTCCTTCTGCAGAGAAATTTATCTGTCTAAACTTGAATCTTTATGCAAAAAAGTTAATGCATCATATGTGAATTTTAATCAAATCTGAAATCTAAAAATTGCATTAATTTAAAAATGCATTTAATTGAAATGCATTAATTAAAAAAAAATATTTTCTCTTAGTATACTTTTTTATCCTTTTAGTAAAAAATATCATCTTTACTGATATCACTGGTCCAAAAGCAATTCACTTTGCAGTCATTTTGTTTTCCCTGCTCCGTAGTTCTTTTTGAAGACATTCAGCTTCATGGTTCTTTCTTTCCTCCCCTTATTCAGGCTTTATTTTGCAAGCATCTCTTTATAGAGCAGTTCAGCATTTGTAAACTTTTGGTAGTGGCATGGCTACAATGCTAGTGATAGCACTGCGTTTTCCTCTGAGGGACTCCACAGGTGAAGTGCCAAAGTCCTGTGAGGTGTTGGTACATTAACGTAAGAACTGGAATACTGGCAGAGATGAAAAGAGGATCCCTAACACCCTAATGCTGTTTCCTGTGGGAAGCAGCAATGATGATTAAAGAAAGTGTAGTAGACAGTAGAACAATTAAGAAGTGTAAGACGTAAGTTATGTTTCCCCCTTCCTTGTGGTTAGTGATTTAGGGTCTTCTGTACAATAGACAATATTCTACACAATAATCTGAGTGATGTTGTTTAATAGCCTGTCTTGGTTTGAAAGACAGGTGTCTGCTGAGGAAGGCAGGAGCCTCCCTTGGAATGGAAAATGTAACCCCCTTCCCTCCAAATTGTTATAATTTTGAAAGCAAGGGGCTTTCAGGCAAAGATATAAGAAATAGGAGTAACATTTCTTTACTAATATATATATTACAAGCAATAATACAGCAACACTGGCTTACCCTGACGGAGTCAGGATGACCTGACACCCTGTCGGGCAGGCTGGTGGTAGCCATGCGATGGCTGCTCCTCCTGGGGTGATAGGTATGGTCCTGTCAAAGTGGTGATACTGTAGAAGGGTCCGGTCTTCCTCTGAAGGTCCAGTGGTGGTTACGTAGCTCTTGTCCTCTGGGAATCCAGTAGGTGAGGGTTGACTGTGGTGTTCCAAACCTCAGATAATATCCAGGTAGGAATGCTTGGCTCCTCCCCCTGGGCGGAGCATCTCACCATGGGATGATGTCATTTTATGAGCCACCCAGTGAGGCTGGATGGCCCATTGACAGAAGATATCCCTCTGGAAGGAATTATCAGGGATATGTCATGGAAGAGACAAAGAACACTGCCCCACCTGGTTTTAACAGATGGTGATAGAATACATACTTTTGGTTACATCTTACATTGTAACCTAAGACACAGCCACTGATGGCTGGGAACAACTTTATTCAGTTTTAGAATTCCTTAACCCATTTTTACTCCTGGTTCTCACTGTTGTCACAGTAAATTTCACAATGAAATTATTTCCTATTGCTGATAAAGGCTCTCCTTTTGTAGGAAAATCAACATGTAATGTTGTCACTTTATAGAGTAACATGCCCTAAATATGCAGGGTTCAGGAAAAGAGAATGTACAGTTGCATCACATATTTAATTACTCCGGTTTAAGGATTTAATTATTCCAGTTAAAAGCAATCTGAAATCATCCATTGCTCCCACTTCCCCTACAACACCTATAGCAGTTGAGTGACCTTGGGGAGACTTGATGTGACAGACAATCCACCATAAGACTATTAATTTCCCTTCAGAGTGGCAGCCTTGCCACAAACACACTAAACCTGGAGTGGATGGACTTGAGAAGAGCAGAGGGATGCAGGACCACTCCTTCAGTGGCAATCCACCCCTGGATGGACCAAGCCCCTTGTGAGTCTGCACAGTCTCAATGGCAGATGTGTTTGAAAAGTGTAGAGCAGCTGTTTGTTTAACTTACTGCACAGATACCATACCTTTTCAGGGCTTTCTCCTTAAGTGAGAAACTTCTTTGGTTTTTTGCAGTCCACTAAGACAAATTCCACCCTCTGTAACATGGGCACAACAGCCACCTAAGTTTGAAAGACCATAGTTAGTAAATGGCAAGGAGAACAACAGGCTTAAATCCTACTGTGCTTGACAAAGAGGAGCCTTGTAAATGTAGTTGTCCAGTCGGTTTCCCTGACCTCACTTGGGGAAAAAATCCCACCAGCTATGATAAAAATCGTAGCTCCAACTTCTCCTTCTCTCTCTCTATTACTGCTATTCAGATTTTAAATTGAGAGTTTCCATTACAACACAAGGCATGAATGTACTGCTGTTTTGTGTAATGCACAGTGCTTATCCACATATTGGCAGCACCTTTATATTTTAGTGCTGGAGAGAAGACGTCAGAATTTACTTGCAGACAAAGTGACAGACACTGTCAAGTTCACTTAGGTATTTGGATTTAATTTCTGAATTTAAATCAAAATTCACTTAATTTCATTTCCTTTGGCTATATCTCATATTATTCAAGTACAGTAATATCAATTTTGCCATAATGGAATTGCTCATTTAATAATATTCTACTGAAAATAAATGGGATAGTTAGAACATGAAAAGATCCTGAGTCAGCTAAAAAAAGCCATGAAGTTTAGACCTTAAAGGATTGGCAGATTCTAACAGAGATTTTTTTTCCCTGTATCTATTTACAAAATTGAGCCTGATTTTTTTAAAACTGAGGGAGGGGAATATCTGAGTCTCCCTTCCTGCACTTAAAAAGTCTGCAAAGCTTTGGTAAGAAAATAAACAGAAAAGCCTCTGAGAAATACATGAGCTCCAAAGGAATGCCATGGTCCAGCTGCAGCTGAAGCTGAGGCACATCAGTGGCTTCAGTTCACTGCAGACACAGTGTGCTCTCCTCCCTTCTGCTGAGAGCTGCCCTGCATTTGTTTAGGTTGGGTTTCCACCAAAAACGGGAGAGTGTAGGTCTGTGTGTCATGCCAGCCCTCGAGCAGCAGAACTGCCACACTCTTTTTAGCCTCCATCAAGTGGGCACCATGGTTCATGTGCTGGTACCTCCTGCAGCAATTTTTGTGCTGCACCTCTGCCAGGACTACACACTTCAGAGTCTAAAGTGAAACACTCTGCTCCTTGGATGGTATTTTGTAAGTGAATGTGGAGGAAGTGCTAAGAGGTCATAACACAGGGTGCAATATTGAAGCTTTCCTGTGTGGCTTTCTGTTCAGTTGAAGTAAAGTGCCTGAGAGTTGGCTTCTCCATCTGAGATCCTTAGCTGGACCTGAGGTCATCCCAGACGTAGCAGATCAAGCTTTGATAAAGCAGATATCACAACCAGAGGTGTGTAGCTTCCTCTGCCTGAGGTTCAGAAGCAATTTTCCATGAGAATCCATAGTTAAAATTTCCAGGGGTCATTGTGGAATTCACCACACTGCTCTAATGCTGTGTAAACAATCAAAGGCAAAAAAGAACCAAGTTAGATTTAGATGTAGAATTTTTAAAGTATGAGCAGTCTTTGGACTACAGACATACTCAAAACTATGTGAGTAGTTAGCTGCTACCTTGAATTATAGCCATTGTCAGCAGTCTGTGATTAAATAAAGAGGGAGATGTGTATGAATGTGAATGTTTCACAATGTTTTTGAATTGAGGTAACACAATACTGAGAGCATTCATTTGCAAATCAGTAGGTCAACCACAGTAGTCTAAAAATTATCCCATTTATTGGAATAATCCAGATGGTAGACAGACATATACAAGCATTGTCTTCTGGATCCCTCTAGGCTGATGGAACTGGTCACTGCAACCATCTGTTCATCACTGTACTGCTGGTGGGTCTCAGAGGTACCAACAGACCAGGATGTGTGCAAGTTGGATGTTTATGGTTCAAGCAAGAAATCAGTCAAATCTTCAGTGTAAGCCATTCAAGTAAGCCAATAAGCTTTTGCTTAAAATTAAATAAGGATCAGCATAATTTTTTTTTCTCTGTAGACCCATGGGATCAGTAATTTCTGTTAGGAGAGTGATGATTTACCGAGGATCACAAGAGAACTTCTTGTGCTGATAGAGCTGGGAGCAGACAGTACAGAGGGAGCAGAAGAGTCTGTCATAGGCGATTTTCAGACATGACTTTGTTGTCTCATATCTTTTGTTGGAGTGTTCTTCTGTAGAAAAACATCAGGCCTGAGCACCACCAGCAGCAAAATACTGCTGCCTGCCTTCTCATAAGTACCAACAGAAAGTGACGATCTACCTTTTTTCATCTCAGACAGCGTGCCTGGGTCTCTGCCATGTGGACATTGTTCTCATTTTGTTTGGAGTCTCTTATGGGTAGTAGCCAGTCTCTTCAGTCCTCCTGGGGCATTTCAAGGGCCATAATTTCATCATACAGCAGCAGTGAAGTTGATCTGGCACAGTGACTGATCCGTATCCTTGGTTGTGAGTAGAGCTGAGTCAACAGTGATTGCTTGGACAACCTTGCTGGGTTGACTGGGTTCCCAGTTTCAGAAATTTAGTGTCTCAGAGAGGAGCAGTGGGAGCTTCTGGCCATTGTGTGTTCATCTCTGAGAACTGCTCCAGCAGGTATTGGAGCCAGCTCCAACAGGCCTTCAAGCTGGGGCACTGGTCACATGAAGGTATCTATTCTCAATTTTGGTCACCCCTATTGTATTGTATCAGTTTCTTCATTCTTTATCTGCTAATGCTACCTCTCCTCACATTATCTGTCACAGCAAGACTTGGCATGTTCATTACCAATCCTTTACCTGTAGTAAGTATACTATATCATACTTGAGGAGAAAAAGAACCCTTCATTGCTTTGCAAATTTCAACTTAGTACCCATGGTGGATCGAGAGAGGTTATAGATGAAACCAGGGGGAGGGATGTTTTCCCATCTCATGGGAAAACGTGTACCCAAAGGGGAAGATACAGATCCTTTGATTCCTGACTTCCTGTCTTTGGCGTACTTTTGACTCTAATTCTGAGTTTTACAGGTAAACTTTTATGTGACATTCCATCGAAAGACCAACATTAAACTGAAATCTTAAATAAGAGATACTGCTTTGGCTATGGACTTTACAAATTCCAACTTCTGAAAAGTGGAGAACCTTGTTATTACAGAGTGATGTTCTAATAAATCTGCTTTAGATGGCCATAGCAATTTTGAATGGAAAAGGAAATGAAACATATCAATTTGATCCCTGTAATTGCATCCACATCAGGACTTCAGCTACACGAGTAACAACTTACACTTCTAAATTGGTTTTGCAATATAGGTTAAACTTTTCTATGAAATTGAGTTAAAGCAGACATGTAGGAAAGGGAAGGTATGAGAGCTGCTGGGTGGGAAGGAAAAGGAAATACCTGAAACCCCTTTCCTTTTCTCCAGCTGTGCCATCTAGCTGTTTCTAACTCAGAAACGAGAGCAGCAGTCTGTGAAAAAAGTGGTAAAAGAAATGAAAGAGTTAAAGTGAGTTGGAGAGAAGCAGGGACAGTGCAGATCTGTGGAAGGAAAATACTTCCCAAAATGGGTCAAAAATAACAAATACAAAATGTACTGAATGAACTTTTGTTTTTGCTTAAGATTAACTAAAATTTTTTAGAAGAGAAAAAAACACTTTCTCTAACAACACGAACCCTGTGTATATTTACCTGAGGCTTATAGAAATAGCTCATATGACAAGTCTGGCTCCATAAACTCCACCTAAGAAGCCTGGATCAGCAAAATTCAATCTGGAAGCTGTCTATAAATTTATTAAAACTGTCTGAAGTTTCTAAGTTAACTACTGAAGTAATCTTCTGTTTGTGAAAAGATATAAGTTTTTTATGTTATTACTGAAGTCCATGGAAATCAACTTTCAGCATTCAGTGCTTTAGTTAACTTCAGATTTAATTCTTCTGATAAAGAAATTCTAACTCAAGACCAGCCACATAAAGTGAGGGCTATTTGCAAATATATTTAATTATTTTTTTATATATTTGTGTCCTTTTTGAACACTGGAGATTTTCAGCAGTTTCATGCTTCAAATAAATCTTAAGGAAGAAGTCAAAGCAAGCAGTCAGCTGCTCTAAGGCAAATCAAATAGTGCTTTTCTGCATGTTTTACTAACAGATGAACAGGCAATCCCATTTATAGAGCATACTACATGTTGACAGAGCGCATTACTTCATTTTGCAGTATTGGCAATTTGAGATCTTAGCAAAACAATGCTGAGGTCGCTCTCATTCTGTATTGCCATCCTTGGAATGTGGCTTGTGTCCCCATTAACTCTCTCACTACACGGCTCTGCAGACGGAGACAGATTTTATAGCAGGGGTTGTAATAAACATCAGAGAGCAGAAAGTTGTAAACAGCTTAAATTCTTTGTCCTGTGTGGATATTTTTTTTCCTTAACACTTTGATGTTCTCAGCATCTTATGGACAATTTTCCTAATTGGAGGTGAATGGGTGGATGGTGCACACAGACTTTGATACCTCATAGCTGTGGGGTGGGGAGAAGTGGTCTCAAACTCCTGCACCCAGGGAATATATGCCTCAATATAAACAGTAAAAGTTTGGATATTCAGCCTGGCGCTTGGCTTGAAGCATTCTGGCTCTGCTTAGGAGCACAAATCGTGTACAGGATCACTTCCAAGATTTCTGTTCAACTTTTTAATCAAGGGAACAGGACAAAAAAGAGGAATAAAGAGCACGGCTCTAGCACAGCTCTCTTTCACTGCTGCATTTTTCTTCCTTTTCCCTAAGTTGGCTTCATTGAAATCACTAGTATTATCAAGTTAGTGTAAAACTGCAGTGAGTCTTTCCAAGGCCTTTTCTGTACTTACATTTTTTTTGAGTCTTACCAGGACAGTTAAAGCAATACAAGTCACTTGAGAAGAATTTAACTACAAAGGAACTGGGCGTCCTTATAGCAGAAGGAGAACAGACTGGTGGGGGAATCTTTAGGAACAGTTTCAGTTCTTTGAATTCATACCTTACCTTTTTACAAAGCAATTGCCTGAGAATAGGCCAGCATTTTTATACAACCCAGCCTTTCCCAAGCTGTTTTGCCTAGGGGGATCTTCCCCTCCTAGATTAGCATAAGTGTCCTTGCTCAGCAGCACTATGACTATACCACCTCTGGATCTGGAAAGCTGTGGGCTGTGCTTTGCCTTCACCTTCCTCCAAACCCTGCAAAGGGAACAGCCGCAGTATGGGATACACTGGAATAATTGCACCCAAGCTATGAGGAATTCTGTATACTTCCATCAGTAAAGGATCCTGCAGCTTAAAACAATACAGCTCTGCAATTGGAGAAACTGCTTGGATGATGCTACATGTCTTATATGAATGGTGCTTTCATGTTCCTGTTGCTTTTTAAATCACTTTCTCAACAGTGCTTGCACTAAGAGCTCTAGTTTCCAGGTAACAGGGAGAACCAGATGCTCAAGTGCTGGGTGATTTAACCTTCTTCTGAATACAACTGGGAAGCAGTTTGAGCACTAATGTATTGTAACTCTTCAGTTAAACTCAGCTCTGTGTGAGAGAGTGGAGACTAATCTGTGAGAGCGAGATGCCACGTTTACAGCAGTCACGTCTACTGCAACTGTCATGACTGCTGCAGGGGATAACAAAAGTACAATAAACACACCTTTTGCCTTATGTTTACTGGGCAGTGTTTTCAGCAATGTGCACTGATAAGTACCATGTTAGTCCATGGATCTTCTTGGGTAAGGTATTAATCCATTGTGCCTGGACATATGACAGGCCTTCTTGCAGATCCCTTCCCCAAGCTCCAACTTGTACTGGTTTATATTTTAGAAACACATGACTGTTCAAACAGGCTATCCAGGCAGCTGGACCAAAAGTCTTTAACACAGTCATTCTTACCTTTGGGTAGCACATCTTGTTCTAGGGTTCTGTACATGGATGTATCTGCAATGGCAGCTTCTGCAGGTGGGCATATGTAGTCAGTGTACTCATCTGGGTCTGGTAAATGTGTCCAGCATATCAAATATGGTACCTGCTTTAGACTGCCATGTCCCAAAGTCTTTCAGCTCTACTGTCTGTTTAGAGTAGGTCTTCAGTGGCTAAATGGGAACCAAGATGCCTAACTCATGCATAGACACTGAGGGGTAACTATCTAAATCTGAAGATGAGTCCCACCTAGAACACTTGGACATGGTTGTTGTTGTTTGTTCTTTTCTTAACTACTTTACAATGTTTTTAGACTTAGGGTAAGAGTCACCCAGAGTGCTTAACATTCTGCATTTCTCCATCTTGCCTTTGAGTGCTGAAGTCTGTTCCCTCATATTCTCTCGCACTCGTCATGACAGGTTAGGGGAACTTTTATGCCTGAATTAGATGACTGAAATTTCTTACTAGAAAACAAATTTACTTTGATGCTTTTGCAGCCTGAAGGTGAAAACAACAATAACCTTATGGACAGGGAAAATGATGCTCAAATAAAACTCATTACTGCTTGAAGCCCTCAGACTCCACACAGTGAAATTGTAACCATTCCTGTTCTTCAGAGTAAAACCAGACCGTGAATGTAAATTGCTAGAGCACACGATAAAAATGCTCATTGTTAATTCAATGGACAGTCATATACACAAGTTCAAAATACCTCATAAGAAACTCTGTGTGTGAGCTTATTGGATATGATTCCATTTTATAAATACAAATGAATAAACATTTCAAAAGCCATTAATCACGCTAATGAGTAGAAATTTACTGCAGTGGGAAAAGATGATTTGCTGGCTTTCATATATTTCAGTTGCAACTCCTTGAATTCACTTCTAATCAATCTAGGAAAAGTATCCCTGAGTTATAAGCAGGCTGCATGGAAACTCTGGGTTTATGACTGAGAAAAAGTCCTCCAGGGCTGTCCCATAGCCCAAGGCCTGGGACTGATTCAAGAGTGTATATCTTGGGTTAAGTCCATCGAGCGATCCAAACCCAGGTCCAGTGATCCTGAGAATTCCCAGTTCCCATTACTAGTGCAGGCTGCCAGGCAGAACTGCTCTTCCCTGGCTATAGGACAGGCTGCCTGCCAGGGCTTGGCACCGCCAGAGATGGCACAGCCCTGCAGCTTGTCAGTGCCAGGACCTCAGGGCTTCACAGGACTGTGGCAAATCCTAATTCCATAGTCATTCTCAGGCTGCCTTTCTGGCTTCCCAGGCTCCCTGCCCTGGAGTGGAGATGCACTGGGATACCTCCCAGGGACTGTCACTCTAAGGGCAGTTTGCATGAGCACTCCCCCAGGGCTCAGAGAAAAGTGGAATTTTTGTCAGGCTCATTGCTACCCAAGGAGATTGCTTCAGGATTTGTCTTTTTCTGGCTCAAAAAAAAAAAAAAAAAAAAAAAAAAAGAATTCATAGTTCACAAAAACTTTGAAAATGTTGGCTTTAGACTCAATCAGATGAAAGTCAAATTTTGAAAAGCAAAGTTCCTTCTCAGCTGGAACACTAGCTTTTCAACCAGCCCCAGTGAATACCATGAATAATAATACCCTGACTCTTAATTTACAGTTGAAATCCAGAAGAGCACAAGGTCCAGCTGCTTACATGATCCCCAAATTATTGACAACTACAAAAACATGATGTTTGTAACCACTTCAGATGTAGCCTGAAATGTATTAAACAATGACTTCATTTGAAGAGGTTTGTTAACATGATGAATATTATTATTGTGGGTCACAAGAGGCTTGGTCTTGTTCCAGTCTTGAAATAATTACTTTTACACTGCAAAACTGGTTTATGAATTACAACATTAAATCAAAATGTACAGTAGTCACGTTACTTCTTGGGAGGTTTATTGTGTAGTTATTATTTCGCAGACTAAATGGATTTTAACAATCCCATACTATTCATGAAACAATTTTGAATAAACTTTTGGTTTGTGAAAGAGCCCTTCCTCCTCCTCAATTCTTGTCAAATACTCAGATGGTAAATTTAGATAGGAGCCTATGCTTCTGTCGTTGATAAGCATTCTTCTTTCTAGTCAGAGCAACCAGATCATGTATCTGTAACTGACTCATTTCAAGTTTGTGGTTTAAATTTTTTTATTATATAGCTGCAATTTCTGTAAAAGTCGTATGTAATGAAAGAAAATTGTGTTTTTCTCCCTCTCCAGTTCTTGGAAAACATTTAAGGGAGAAGGATAAGTGCTAGTGAGAGCTCAGCCCAGTTTTACTTTACAGTGAAGGTGATCTGCAAGCAGATAAACAAGGAAGGAAATACATGGAGATCTACCCACTCGCAGGAACTAGAAAAATCTTACATTGAATTGTTTTTTTCCCAGATGTGTATAATTTACAGAGATGAGACTTCACTGAGATCTTTGGCTTGCAAGCTTAAGTCCCTTAAACTTGCAAGCCAAAAGTTGTTTTGATACTCTTAACCTAGAAGTTACACTTGTTTCTTTTTTTTCCCCCTTATTTCTCCCCCCACCCCCCAATCCCCAGCATTCTTCCCCTTATTTCTATCTTGGTCTGTGTCAGCAAGTAAAGACAAACATTAAAAAAAATTAGGTCTGAAACCCTGTCATTTATCTTCACCTGAAACAGTGAGTGATCCCATTTATTTAAACTGCAGCCTCTAAGGGGAGAAAAATAGCTGGTAGCTTCTCCTGCAGCTTTAAAACCCCCCAAAAATCTAGTGACCCATGGGGTAAATGCTAATTTTTGTTGAAAAAATATTTTATACTATGTTTTAAGGTAAGTGTTTTGATCTGCAAGTTAGTGTTTTGTAGTTTTAGTGTAAAGATATTTAGTGAATTTTCACTGATGCTGGAAATAGGGACCATCGTGCACATGTAAGGGATACAAAGTAATTTACCCTTTTTGTAAACTGAAAGTATTCTAGATTAAATTTCTTTGCCATGCTGCTGATAACTGATAGTGCAATAATATGGACTATCACATGCAGGACATAGTTGATCTACCAATTATACAGTATATATATATGTGTATATATATATAATATATAGGGACTTAAAAAGTGTAGTGATTTATCAGATGAAATAAATACGAATGCAATAGCTAGAATTAAATACCTGAAGTTCTGGTAGCACACCAGTACTAACAAAGTCCTGGATGCTTGCTAACATCTTTCACGTTAGGGAAAAGGCTTCCCTTTCCATTGCTCCATGAGTTGTCCATTTCTTGTATCAAGTGCTTACTAGAAGAGGTGGTTTTGGCCCCAGGACATGTTGTCTTGATTGTCACCTTTCCCTAGGGCTATGTTTTTTTGCTGCTGCTGCTCCTTCCCAGCTGATGCCCCATCAGCAGCAGCTGCTCTGGCAGCTCTGGCTGACCACAGGCAGAGGGCATGGAGAAAAGTTTAGGGTCCTCCTCTAGATGCTTACTGATTACATTCTTAAGAAAAGCTGCTCCTCCTGGCCCTCTACACAGCACAGTTTGCAGCTCTGAGTCGTAATCTGGAGTCCTGTTTGCCCTTGAGGGCTTCTTGGCGTTGGGCTGTGCAGGAGCGTTTTGGGTGTGCACAAGGTGCAGTCCCTCTCAGCTTGCACCGCCTGGTGCAAGCACAAGATAAGTGTTTGCATCGAGGGAACACAGAATGCTTTGTACCTGCCCCCCAGGAACAAGGCACTCGCTTCTCCACCAGTATGAGCAACACTTGGGAAACTCCTTGAGAGCAGTAACAGGGTCACACTCTCCTAATATATTAGATCTCATATAAAGAGCTTTCAGACATCTAGGAAATTAGAGTGATCAAGTTCTTTCCAAATAGGATTTCTTTCTGTCTAAGAAGATTTGCATCATTATTGTAAAGAAGCATCTCCAGGAGTGAGATGGCACTTCATTCTTCATGGGTGTTCGTACCATTTCCTTAAGTTGTGTTACAAACTGGTGAGAAATTATCAACATATTTTGATAGGTAGCAAATAAAGAAAAGAAAAAAGAAGTTCTTAACAAAAGATTTTTGCAGTGTGTTATCCCTAAATTCCGATTCCTTAATTTCTAGGTTTTGCTTTTAGAGCTTTATGCACTTCATATACTTGTCTGTCATCTTTTCTCTCTCCTCTTTTTGGGCAATAGACTTAAACCTTACTTGTATTGACTGAATGAACATTTGGTCAGAATAAGAAAAGTGCTAATTCCCCAAGGAAGAAGTGTGCTGCCAGTATCACTCTTGGCTCTGGTTCAGCAGCCACAGAGGCAAGTCTTTTCCAGATGTGGAGTTAGCTCTGTATGGAAGCTGCATTCACGTACTACTACAAAGGTCAAGCACAACAAGACCTTCATGCTTGCTTGAAGCTTTTTCACCTGAAGTTATCAATTGTGTTTTCACCTGACAAGCATGGTAGCCACTGCTTTTCTGAATGCAAAGAACCAAGGCACTGAGGCTGTTAAGGACTTTTCTTACAGAACTTTTCTGAAAGCCAAGTGAGCTTTAATAGCTGGGTTCCCAGGTAGGCTTCCCCTCACTTAACTGCAGATGCCTGAAGGGCAGCCATCTGACCTAGTTGTCACAGACTCCCACTGCAGTGAAGTAGTGCTTAAAATTATGCTAAACTACTCTAGCATAACTAAAGTTAGCTTAAACTAATGCTAACTACTTTAGATGTCTACTTGGAGTGACATACATTGTGGGCTTCTTTTTGTGGAGTAGGGAAGCCTAGGGTGATAAGCTGAGATGGAGATTGTAGATGTTTACATTTTGGTGAGACAAATCCATTACTGCAGTAAGGAACATGCTGGCTGCCCTCCCAAAATAGGATGCATTTGGAAACTTTTTCCTACCTCATCTGGTGTGACATCAGACAGCTTGAATCACTAGCTCCATGTGAAGTTCATGGCAGAGAAGTAGAAAAGTCACTTCTCCCCAGTTTCATAATTGTGTGCTGTCTGCAACTGAACAGCTATTTCCCTTTGTTTACTAGCAATTACTGTTGAGAAAGCACTCAGTTCCCAGAGTAATATTGGAAAAACAAAACCTGGCTTCATTAATGATCAGGTAGGTAAGACTCAATTACCTACTCATTTCCCAGCTGTTGTGTTGCAAGCAACTAAATTTTAGCTGAAACATTGTTCATTCTTCTTTTCTTTTCTGTTGTCAATGACAAATGATAAACAGGAGAGAAGGTTTTACTGTAATCTATGTTCACAGGTGTAAAGCCCACATTACAGGTCCTTAAAACTGTGTAAGGAACAACCACAATGGGAATCATGGAAAGCATGAATTGATTGAGTTGCCCCAGGATGAATATACAGGAAGTTAACTGTGATGCCTTGTATCATCTCTTAAGAGAAGCTGACCTGGAAGGTTTACACTTCCCAAAGTGAGCTGCATCTGTTCCTTGGGCACACATTATGAAGTAAATAAAGGAGGAATGAAATTTGGAAGGAACAGCAGGGAGGAATCATAAATGCATCACAAGTGAATAAGGATGGAATGTGAAAGGATAAAAGGTAATCAGAATGGCCAGAAAGATCTGTCTGTTAATCCTAGTTGCTAAGTGGCTTAAGAGAGAGACAGATGATTGAAGGCAACTGAGCAGTACAACTCAGTGGGTTCCTGTTCATTGCACACCAGGGTGGGCTCCAAACCCTGTGCAGTTTGAAATCAGACACTCCTTGGCCACCATAAATACAGTGTAAGGGAGCTTTCTAATCACAGCCAGAACAGATTTCATTCAAAATCCAGAAAGCTTTTGTTAAGGTCTAGCCTTTGAAAACACCTTCTGCAGTCAGCAATTAGCTTTAAATTCTGATACTAGCTACACAAAAATCTTGAACTCTACTATGAAATTTCTGATACCTGCAACTTAACAAATAATTTAAGATTTTATATATGAAGGCACTTACAAGAATCCTTTCTCCCTGGTTTTTATATTGTGGGTAAAGAACAAAACCAAATCTAGGAAACTTGTGTTTTTCTGGGCTGATATCCCCCAAACTTCTTGCTCATAACTCTTTCCTTGTCATCATAAAAAGTTCAACTGCTGTTTCCTTTTTGTGTATTTTTTATTTTTAATCTTAGCTGCACTAATGTAACAACCTGTTATTATTGCAAAGCACTTCCATGCATGCTCTTCATCTGCCCCCACTATCCTGCTCCCAACCAGACAGTCTCCAGAATTCTTTTGTGCCGGCTCTGGCACTCATCTCCTCCCTCGGACGGCTGATTCAGTCTGCTAAATGGAAAGAAAGCTGTGCGTTTCATTTGCTGTGCTGGTTTGTGAGTAGCACGGAGGCAGAGGGAGGGGAGGCGGTGGCAGCGTGTGGCTGGAAGAGGGGGATGAGGAGGGTTAATGGGAGGCAGACTCTCCTTTTCAGTGGCGATAAGTTTCTAGGAGAAACAAGTTTGACTTGCAGAATTTCACCTTTAGTCCTTCCCCTCTCTGGCTTTTCCCTCTAGGGCATTCTTTACCTTCCTGGCATTTTGGATTTTTCCCTTCCCCTGAATCAGTCTGTTTTCTCAAAGTTTTGCATCTCTCCCTGTGCTGGTTTGCTTCTTCTCTACTTTCCAGTTAGGGTTTCTGCTCTCATCCATAGTATTCTTTTCATCTTGGGTATTTATTAGAAACAACACTCCTGTTTTAATTCTTTTACGATGTTTAGCATTTTCTTTTGCATTGACCATGGTTAGAAGAAGCTGGTGATGGTATAGAGCTTGAGGGTAGAAATCCTGCAAATCTCTTCCCATCTTGCTCACCTGCTTTCTGTGGTCAAACCTGCAGAGCAGACAAACAAACATTGGGAATCGGAGCATATGATATATGTAGAGTTTTCCAGTTGAAAACATCTCCTTGAAATAAAAAGCAGAAATTTAGAAGGGAAAATCAGGCACTCAGATTTTTTTTTTAACCCCTTTTTTCCCACCTGCCTGCCTGAAGATTCTGATGATTTGAGGTTTGATATATAAGGTTTGTTTCTGTTGGGTGCTGTTTTCCAATACATGCTCTGCAACTGCTCAAGTATCTATCTTGTCTTGTTTTCCAGGAAGGGGAGTAGCACAGATTGTTCACCCAAGAGACAAAAATGGACTTTATTGGTAAACGCAGATACTGTGTTCTTTGTTCACGCCAAGTTGACTGTCCATGGGAACCCTTAAAGATTATTTCCTCTGCAATGGGGATTAAGATCCATGGAAGATCCGTAACTGGGAGCTTGTTGAGTACAGTACATCAGCATCGGAGCACATAAAAACTTTGGCTCAACTGATTTCTTTTTCCAGGATGTGTTTTGTGTTATTGTACATATTTTTTCCCCCAAATACCTTTTCCTTTCCCCCTAAAGTACTATGCTACCTCTGTTTTGAGGTAATGCTAGTAGCATTTCCCTAGATTGTAGGTCAGAAACAGTAAAACTGATTGATTTCATATACGTCATGCAGCACTAGAATAAGGTCACTTCCTCAGAGAACAACTGAGAGTAACTGGGGGGGTTGGTGCCCTTACCAAGATTTGTGCAGAGGACTGAAAAATGATTAAAAAGGTGAAAGAGGGCTCAGGAAGTCATGTAGCCTGGCTTAGCCTCTACTAAGGCTCTGCTGAAGTGAAGGAGGTTTATACATTTTTAAACACTTCCACTGATGGAATAATCTCCCCAGGCAAGCAACACAGAAGTCACTACTAATTATATAACACAGCAGAATGCAATTTTCCTTCAAAAATTTTTTGATCTTCTACGGTTTGTGTAAAGACACATTCATAAAATAACGACTAGGCCGTGACATAGCATTTCTCTTTTCAAAGCCTACGCACGAGCCAGTCCACCCAAAGGACGCATTGTAAGAACACGAACAGGAAAGTTATGTTTTATTTGTCCCTCTCTCTTTCGCTTTTAGATCCTGGCCTGCAGGACGAGGTTCCTCGCCCCCAGGTGCTGCCAGGGGCCGGCGCGATGTTTGTCGCGGGGCTGCGGGACGGGAGGGCTGGAGCGGCCGCTCCCGGGCGCTCGG
>VZTN01025526.1:119987-182687 GCA_013400515.1 Erpornis zantholeuca | reverse complement strand
AATTCTCATTTGTGTGATTACTGTATTTTTTCCAGTCTGGTCCTATTAATAAATATCCTGAGGTTTGCAAAGCACTTTATTTAAACACAAGCTGTGGAAAAGAATCTGAAGATCACTGTTTGATTAAGATTCCTTAAAAACTTGGTAATTTATTTCTGCTTTCCAGGTGGGGGTTTTGAATGAGCACAGTATGTAGAGCTATCTGTATGAAAACCAAGCTAAACCCATAAACTTCCATAGGTACTTGCAGCCTGGTCCTGTTCTTGCTGAAATATGTCCCAGCTCTTGAAACAGATGTGGAGTCCAGCTTTGTGCAGGGGCCACACCCTCCGTTTCCCTTGGCAAATTGTCTCACATTCCAGCGACCCTCTGGACAAAACATCCTTTAATTGGTACTGTGGCCTTAAATGTTTGGGGTTTTTTTTCTGTGGTAATTTTTTCTTGTCCTGTATCACTGCAGGCTGTCATTAACACTTGCATACTGTTATTATGTATCCTTTAAATGTCAGCTTTTCTAAATGCACATATTGAATGTTGGAATTATTCCCCATTTCTATGAAAGTTATCTTAAATAAAAGTGAGTGATTTATTTTGCTGTAGAGTGTGGCACTGGGGAACTTGTCGTAAAATGTCAGAGGGGTTTTCTTGCTTGCAAGCAGAGATCTTTATGAGTAATTGAGGAACCCCCTGATTAGCTGGTTCCTCCCTCTCCCAGATGCCTGTTTCTGTGGTCTCCCTTGTGAGTGCTTTTGCTGTCGAGTTCACAGCCTGTTCTGGCCTCTGAGCACAGCTGGACAAATGGTAGGAGCAGGTGGCAGGGAGAGAGTACATGGCTTATCTTTTAACTGGAAGGGTGCATGCATGTCTTTCAGCAAACTCTTTCAGAGCTATAGCTGCTGAGTTGCTTCTTGTGGTGTCTGCAGGGCCTTGCAAAAGTAGAGGAAGCAGCAATTAGCCTCAGGGGCTGGACCTGCCATGAGGGATGCCACATGTTCAGGTCTTGAGATGAGGTACGTATCTCAGTGATGGGTTTTCACTGGAGAGATGCACGTGCATAGCTCTCAGCATCATTTGGGTGACAGGCAGCACATTCTAACACCTCTGTCCCAGTAGGGGAGATGCTGACCCATGTCCCTGTAACCTCAAAAGCTGAATTGCCTGGGATGACTGTTGGAAGAACATGGGAGATGACTGCCAGCTGTGATATAGAACTTTGAGCAGCTGAAAATTTCATCCCTTGCTTCCAGTTGTACATGATGGACAGAAGCTTAAGTTTTCCAGGAGTAAAAACTACATCATCACACAAGTGCATGAGTCAATCCTGCTCTCAGCATGACCTGGCAGTTTTGGGTTTAAAGCTGCTGGGCTTTTCAGAGGCAGTTCACAGTCCTTCTTCAGCAGAAAGTGAACTCCTGCTCCATTGTGATTCAGGGCACACAGTTTTATCTTTTGGGCAAGGATCTTGCTGCTGCATCATTGTGGGCTGCTTTGTTTTGTTGTGGCTGAGTGAGGCCACAGCTAGATGCTGTGGCTGGAAGGAATGAAGTTGCTAGTGATGAGCTTTTTTTCAGAGTTATTGAGGACTATCAATATGAATTTCTCTATAAATATTTGTGGGGGTTTTTTTATTTATACATGTCTTACCCTGAAATGTATTCATGAGGTCCGATTTAGATGATGTAAATCTGAAATAAGTCCACAGGAGAATGGATTAATTAAATGCAAATTTGTGAGTTCTAATGCCCCTTTCCTGTCTTCTTCCAGAATGCATCTGCATTTTAGTCAGGATTTTCCATGCATGAATGCACAGCCTATGTGAAGCAATGTCGAATTCTGTATTTTAGGAATTTAAGATGATAAACACATTGCAAGAGGGCAGAATCAAACTCTGTCAGACTTACAGAGGAGAAAAAGGTTAAAAAGAGCAAACTGTGCAGTCTTCTGTACATTGTACATTATTCTGTCAAATGTTTTTGTTACTTTATTGTAACAAGGAAATGCAATTGCTTACATTTATTTACAGAAGAGATGCTCTTGTCCTTTCTGAATGCTGATCAGCTGATGATTTCCCTTCTGGCTAACTTTATTTTTTTGGGGAGACATTCTCCCTGCTGTGAGTTCTCTAATGAACAACAGTTGTCTCAGTACAGGTGATTCATGGCTTTGGAAGTGGTCATTGCAAATCTTTATTTTCTGATAGTATTGTAGTCTTGAAAGCATTCCTTGATATGAGAAATTTGTGAGTCTCCAGTTATTGAGTCTTTCTGCACAGTTTTGGATAGCTTGTTGTCAGTGATGGTGAATCATGTATTTTACTGCCAGAGAGTATACATAATGGCTGGAGAGTATTTAAATCTGTCAGTACTAGAAGAGCATTTCTAGCTGAAAGTTAAAATTGCCAGAGTGCCTACTAGTCTCTAAATTAGGCTGAACTCGAGGCAAGACTGTGGCCCTTGCTGCAGTGGTATGACTTTGATTTTTCCGATATTGTGTGTCACACCAATTTGTATAATTTTTCATTTCTGCATTTCCATCATCCCTTTAAATGAGCCTCATTCTGTATTTGTGTTGGTGTAGGCTTTCTCAAACCCAGGTAACCAAAAACTATTATTGTGCCCTTAAAGATGGCATAGGGGCTTTTAGTCATCTCCTCTGAAGTGATGGGAAAAAAATACTTAGCTGGTTGTCAAATTTATTGTCTTTCAGCAGCTTTGAGGTCTGTACAGCTGAATTTGAAAAGGTGCTTTTACTACGAGTCAGCCCTGTTCATTTGGCCAGCTGAGGCCTCAGGCTGTGGCTTTTTTTCTTTCTCATCTGGTGTTGCCAGATAACACTCAGTAATTGTTGCTGTACAGCAAAACTATTTTATGCTATTGCAACTCCCTTCTCTCAGCAAGACTGAAAAAGGTGAAGGGGAGAGTGTTTCTGTCCCTACCTTAAATAAAGAGTAACTAAAATGCACACAGGGAGAAAATCTGATGAGTTGCAAGCTGCTGGTTTGGGGTTTTTTTTCCCTCTTTCTTGAGCATAATGCCGAAGTTTTTGACAAGAGATATTACTGCCAGGAAGTCCTTACAATTATTATCTACGCCTGCTAATAGAGTGCCTGTTACTTTAGCTAGCATGTAATATTAAGCAGAGTTGACTTATATCTTACTATATTTTGTACCAGTTGTTTAAATCACTTGCCCTTTATGTAGAGTTCATGCCTGAAATTCCAACTGAAGAAGTATCACTGAATTCCTTTACTAACATATTTCTGATGATTTTTTTTTTTATTTATTGCTTATTTTAAAGTTGTCCTAAATTCTGTCTCTTGCAAGAAAGTGAGAAAATGAACCACCATGAAATACAGGTGCTCTGTAGATCATGCACAACTATTTTTAATAAAAATGTACATTTATCAGCCTAACTCAGTCTAAATTATTTCTGCTGGAAGAATTACACTTTAAAATCAGTTTTCTATATGTTTTGGTGTTAAAATAAATACAATACATTGGCTATTAATAACTATTTACTTAAATGTATGGGGCATTGCAGATTAGAGTGTCCCTTTCACTAAAGTCACAGGGAACAACAAGGTTTTTCACTTCTCCCAAGTTATCTGTGGCATTTGCTAACACATTCTCCCGAGACAGGGTTATTAGAGCTCAGATCTTCATGCTGTTGCCATTTGTTAATTATATTTCCTTTAATTTTGTTGGTGTCATTTTGCAAGGTGGGGCTTTGGTTTGAACCCTTCAAATTCAAATGAAGACCTTCAGCTGCAAAGATAGAGAAGATTGATGTTAAAATGTTTCTCTCTTCATTTTATCCCCTCATGTTGTACAGATTGTCATTGCATTGTATGTGTTAGTCTTGTGTGTTTGAGACACTTGTAGGTTTGATCTCTTGTCTAACACTGTTCCTCTCCTAAGGTTGCAAAAACCAGGCTAAGTCGAGGTTTCATTTTACATGGATGAATGTCTTCTTTACAATATATATTACTGAAGGTTTCTGGAAATGGTGCAGCTCTGCTCCTGAGGTCCCGTGTAAAACAAACTTCAAAACTGAAAGCAGATTTCAGTCATTGCTTCTGAAAATCCCAGCAGACGCATGGCTGCTTGACAAGGGTGAGGATGGTTTCAGTGCTTATGAAGTCCAATTTATAAACTGACAAGAGCAGAGTTTGTACATAGCTTGTTCTGTAAAGTGCTTAATGCATTGTGGTGCGTTTAGAAGTAATAATGTGTAATAGAGTGTGTACGTATGTCCTTGCTTTTCACAAATAACCTTCTTATGTTCTTGGTGATTCATCTCGCTGTTTTCTCTCATGAAGCTTTTTTTTCCCCACTAATGGTAATACTACTCAGTTTTCTGTTAACTCAGTAGAATTTCTATTTGTCTATTAAGGATGCAAAAGCAAGGGGGAAAAGGGGAGGTCACATTTATTCTGGACTAAGTTTCTGCAGTTAATGGAGTTACCATGAGGAATTAATTTTTTGTATTTTGCCTAAACTGGCCTCTAGCTATCTTTGTAGATCCCTTTTAAAGCAAGCTTGAATGCAGCTTTAACAGGGTGATTGGAGCAAGGCAACAATAAATACTCTGACTCACCACAGTGCGTATTTAGGTATTTAGGCAGAGATTTTAACTCCAAGAGCAGTTTCTCAATCTGACTCCAAATAAGCAGACAAAGAAACAGACATTTTGATTCCATTCATCAGGCAAATGAGGTTGCTTTTACATGAGCTTTCTTCTAATCCCCTCAAGGTTTGTTTGCCTGCTTGAAGCAGAAGTGGGTAAACGAGTGGCTCTGTATTCCCAGTCACCCATTATAATTATGTTTTATGACACAGATTCTTTGCATTTGGGAGTCCTTTTTGTCCATGTTGAGCCACGTGCAGTTCAGATGATCCCAGCCTTATGAGTGGTGCTTTCAGCCTCAGTGATAGTTATAAATTAGCAAATATAGTGAAGACTGAAAGTCAGGACTATCCTGACCTGCTCAAAGCTACAGGAGTATTCACATTTCTTTCAAACAAAAGAAGTAAAGTGATGTTTGGGTGGACATTGTAGATACAGTCCTACTGATGGTGTAGCTGGATATCTTCCGAGCTCCATTCCTGCTGGCAGCAGGCAGTTGCTGCAAGACCACTGCCCCTACATACAGTGTACACCAGTGCTTGGTGCATGCTCTGTCTGAGCAACACTCTAAAAGAATTCCTTGCATAGAAACTGTGTTCACACTCAAAAAAGGGCTGAAAAAATACCCCTGTCTTCTGGTGTCATGAATCCTGAGTCTTGTCAACTTACCAATATCTTGGTTGTCATTAATCCTGGAGGTTGATAGCTCTCCCAGACTCTCCCAGAGCTTTTGTTTGCTCACTGAAGCATCAGCATCACTGAAGAGCAGCACTTGAGACTGAGTTACACATTGATATAAACAGCCCTGCTGACATACCCATGTAAGTGAGGGCCAAACCATCATGTTAGCAAGGAGCAATGCTCAAAAGATGTTTCTTTGGGGAAAAAAAGGTTCTTTTAATCAGAAGCTTGTCTGCTTTCTTTCTCTTTCATATGTACATTACAATGTATTAGTTTGTGTATGTTTTTGTATGCCATTCTTGTATTTCTTCTCTGCTGGAAGTATTCACTTTAGATTATCCACAAGATTACTCAATCACCACATCGCAGTTGGTCTTCAACAAATGCCATTGGCATCGATGGCCACCACACTGGAGGAGCGAGCAAGTCTTGCTGCTTGGCCTCTTGAGGTTGTAACAATGCTTGTCCGTACTTACTAGAAGATGCTTAAGTTACCTTGCCAAACATAAGTTCAGTTATCCATTTAAAAACCTTTCCTTCATGAGTACAGTAATTTCTTGTATCTTGTAAAACAGAGCAGTGTTCCATGTTCTGATGAAAGCTTAGATCTTCTGTTCTAAGGCTTAATTGTGAGTATGGACTGTTGTGGTATTTTCAGTGTTGGTATTATTGAAACCTCACTGTGAGTTTTGCACAATTACTTCTCAGACATCCTTTTCCTTAAAAATCTTCTCTTTCCAGTGTTATCTTCCATCAAATAAAAAGAAAGAAGAAAAAAAGTTGAGATTCTGACAGTAGCAGAAATAATTGCGTTAGTTATGCAAAGGAACAATATGCCAGCTTGGAGAAAAATATAAGGACCCAGATATATGTATTGGTAAAGCAGAGGTGAACTTGCAGTACTTAATTGATACACTTTTACCCAGCTGTACTTGCAAGAGGGTGCCTTTTATACAGCACGTAGGCTGGATCTGAGGCATAAAAAAAATTCATCCAGAAGTTTCTCAGGTCATATATTAGTTTTGATAATGAAACAAATTGGCTAGTCACCATAATTAGGTTAACTAGTTTAATTGGGAATAACAAAAGGCAACTGAAAAGCAGGTTATGAGTTAAGCCCAAACCCAAACGACAAGCCAGAGCCCAAGGGAACAGGAGGCATGCTGCTGGATGATCCATTGGTTGGGCTGGCTCCGGAAGACCTGGCCCCTTCCCAGAGGAGCCCTTTTATAGTCTCGAGTGGGATCAGTCCTGTCTCGATTCTGATTGGCTCGTTTAGGGTGTTCTGATTGGTCCGTTTGGATGGTGCAGTTCTGTCCAATCATTCTTCAAGGGCGTCGTGTGATTGGTTCCTTCAGTCGCCCAATCCTGCTCAACATGATGTCACCTTATCTGCTATGGTCGTTCCAGAAAGTTCCTCCCATTGTCCCTTATCATCCATTCCACCTCCCCCCATACAGTGGTTACATGAGAACTTATACCTGTGGATCGAGTTACTCTGCTTGATTAGCTGCAATTTATAATTAACAAACAATTAACAGGATCAACAGGGCCAGCCCTGACCAGCTCATTAACTTTATGACATTTCAACGTTAACCGGCCTATGAAAGCCAATCCACTTATAACAATTGCCTCCTTTCTGGTGCCTTCTTTGGGTGCTCCTGTACTTTTTCTGTACTTTGGGATCGAAACTGTGTCTGCAGTTTGGCCTCACTCTGGGAGGAGTGTGTGATGATCCTGCCTCTTAGTCACTGATTTCTTTTATTTGTGTCAGGAGTGTTTCGTAGTTTCCTGGCTGACTTACGCTTTTCATAGGTTTATATGTATGTAATCTTAAATGTATTTAAATTACTTTCTAAATGACCCTTGAATCATGTGCTTCTAGTCTTAGTAAATCTCTGTAGATTTGAGCATTAAGGAAAATGGGGGAAGAAAAAAGACAAAGAAAGAATAATTAAGGGAGCTTTTCTGAAGCTCCCTTAAAATGTGCAAGCCCCCCCTCCCCCCCCATACACATCTTCCTCCCATTTGTAGTAGGTTTAGATTGTTTTTAGATTGCCCACTTTACCCTGTTTCCTGGAGATTCATACTATTTAGCACTGTAGAGGGACTGGAGGAAATTATCTCTAGACTGACTCTATTAATTATTGTTCTCCCGAGAATCTGCTTCTTCTTCAAAGAGAATGGCAATAACAAAGAGATAAAAAGCACTCTGGAAGCATGCTAGAGCAATTATTACTTACACGTCTATCATTACTTACAAATTAGGGGACTGATCCTTTTCCTGAAAGTTTCAAAGAAGCATAATTGTTCTGTTCTTACTTTTTATAAGAAAATCAGTCTTTGAGCCTGTAAATCTTCATCATTGTGTGAAACTGGAAAGTGATTTATTGGGAAAGAAAATACTTGAAAAGTTAGCAAAATTTGCCTTGGCCAATATCTCGGAATGTAAGACATGGGGACCTCCTGGGCTGTGGATCCCTGCCCCTTACTGTTGCACACAGCTATGTGTAATCTCTTAGATAAACACAGCAGGGTCTGTGTCTCAGAAGTTGGATGTTTTTTTCAGTTCACTCCTTCAGCTGAAGGGCTCTTCCAGAGCCCTGTGACCAACTTTTCATATTGACTTAAATTTATTCTTGGGGCAACATGAGCATATGAGCTTTTAGGTGAGACTGCACTTTTGCTGGCTTGTTATCCAAGTTTTCCTCCCTTCATTTTGTTTTGCCTGTGGAAGGGATGCTGGCTCTGCTGTGAGGGACACCCTTATTCTGTGTTTCTGCTTAGAAACTGTCCTCTGCATTTGTTGCTTTCTTCAGGGATGAACTTCACGCACAGTGGGGGAAAAAATGTGAGAGCAGAGTGACAGGAACTCATTTCATGGCCTGAAGTCAAAGGGAAAATGTCCCCTGTCATGATCCCTTCCTCACCCCAACTATAAATGGAGCCCAAGCTTAGCAGCTGACATCAACATTGCAGTGTTCTTCATTTAGATGAACGCCGCCCTTGGCAACCTTTGCAGCTCATGCTATTGAGCTATTTGCTTTTTTCTTTTTATTTCCCATCTCTTAAATAGTTGCCTTAATCAACTTTATTCTGCAGTTCCTTAGTAAGGAAGAAGCATCCGCAGAGATTGAGATCTGCTGCCTCTTCTTGTGGAGGAGAAGAGGGAAGCTGAGGAGATACCTCATCTTTCTCATTCTACTGGTGTTTCTCTTGAAGTGTCTTGGTTAATGGTACTTGTTCTTGGGGACAGAAGAGGGAGAGATGAAGTGGGGAGATAGCAAACTGAAGATAATGGGGGATGAAAAGGAGGGGGAGAGAAAGGCATAGATGAGGTAGCCCTGCTGCTGCTGTGGGCAGCCAGCCCACAGCCCAAGCACTGATCCCTTGCAGTTGCTGAAGCCCCCTGCCCTTCTGCCAGTATCTGTGGCATGGCCCAGGGGTATAAAAGCTCCTGGCACTTGGAAGTAGCCACTGTGGAAGGAGGTCCTAGGTGTGTTGCTGCCACATTAAACCACTGTAGGGGAAAGAGATGCTCATTACAGTGGGCAAACCCTCTCTTATATGAACGATTCCTTTTGTTTGCACCACTACTCCTGTGACAGCAACTCATTTATGTATGGATAGCTTAATTTGGAGGAAATCTCTAACTTCTACATTTCACTATCAGTGGTTATGGATATACTGTCAATGGGAAAAACATGTCTGCCTGGAACTTTTATAGGTATTTGACAAAGATGACCTCACCAGCTCAAAAGAAATGATGTGAACTTTTTCAGTCCTCTTCCTAACTCATTCACTTCAATGGTGCTATTTTTTCTATTCTGCCAAACTTTTGAAAACAGAAAATGTAAGACTAAAAAGTCACAAAAGTACATACTCTTTAAAGAGAATCTATTATGAACTTATTTATTTTTAAAATTAAATATATATTTTTTAAATTCATGTTGGCTTTTTCCCTCTCTCACGGCTACATGTTTAATTTAAGATCATTATTGTTGTGTTAAGCAGTGGCCCTTTGTGCAGGGTTGCCAGGGATACATTGCATTTTCTGGGGAAATGTAATCCGTACTTGTAAAATTTTATGGATGACATTACATTAAGTAAAGGTGGTTTTTTGCTTGTTGTGAATCTGAATGGGGTAAAGGATGAGCAGATCTATGTATGCCTCATTGTTTAAAGTGTGAGTGTGCCAGCTCTCTCCTACATAATTTTCCCCCAGGGCTGTAAAGTTTTAGTAGCACTTAGCAAAATGTTAAAAGGAAATATATGCCAGTATGATTTTAAGGACAGCATAAGGCATTTGGAAGTGGTGACTCATGCAAAGTGTTAACAAATACAACTGCACTCAAGTACTTAAAGCTGCCTTTGTTACACTGCAAAGGTGAGAGGTGCTTCTGAAATGCCAAATTAAGAATAAATTGTCTTCAAACTTGTCTGTCTGTAAACCTGTATCTAATAATGATAAAAATCCTCTGTTATGTCAGACTGGCTAATTCTCTCACATTTTTTGATAGAAGGGACCCACAAACTTAAGTTTTAAAAACCGTGGCAAAGTTTATGAATTTTTAAATTTTTCTGTCATTCAGAGCACTTTAAAAATGGATTCGGAGTGAATTTTTATGAAATATGCAACACTATTAGTTGTGCTTCCCAGCCTGTTCACACAGTGCCAGAGTGGCCTGGGGGTGATGAGAAGGTTATCCCAGTTGCTGGTTGCCTGGAAGGCCTCCTGCTTGTTGGGGTGGACAAATGCACAGGTCTCTGCTCCTTGTCCTGCTTTACCTTCTCTGGGCAGGTTTGAGATGTGAGGTGCAGTGAGATGGCATTAGGGGTCTGCTGTAGATGCCAGGTTCAGCTTTTGTGTGGAAGTCAGTGTTGCTAGAGAAGGAAATACTACTGGGAGATCCATATCTATGGGAAACTTTTATTCCTTGGAAAAGATGCTATTAATAATGATAGGAAGGATATTTCTGGATGTAATAGTCAACATATTTCTTCTCCTAATAGTTACTGAATGAAAAGATCACTCCATTTCAGGCTTGGCTTTGGTATGTAAGAATGACCTTGTGGAAGCGCTGACTATGAAAACAGTACTGGAACAAATGCTGACAACTTAACCGATTTCAAATGGAATTTGAACAAAATGCAGGGAATAAAGTTAAGGGAATTAATTAACTAAACAGAAGAGAGCAGGGAACAGGTTTTGGGTTTGTTTTTTTTTCTCCAGAAAACAAAGTCCCCAAGGTGTAGAAATGGCACATGAAGCATTCTATTGGAAATGCAAATGTATGATTAACTGCCTCAGAATAAAGGGTAAGCAGAGATTCTGCAAAGAAAGAAGGCTAAAGGCTTCTGTGCAAATCATAAAAAGTTAAGATGAGTTCTTTGCAGAGGAAATTGATGCAAATAAAAGATGTCCTTCAGACACAGAATCAGGGACTGAAATGAAGCCATGATGCATTGAATAAGTAGTATACCTTAAAAATAATATAGAGATTATCTCAAAATGAGATATTTTCTACCTCCACTCTCAGGAGAGTGATAATGTTGGAGGTGCTGTATTAAAAGCAAGGTTATTTGTGTAAATGAGGGCCTGAAAAAGAGAATCTCTGTTTTAAGAATAAAACCTAAGTGTCTGATCTTCCTAGACCCTGGGAACCATATGATATCCATCCCTAAATGACTGTAGTAATGGCACAAGGTCCTTTCCCTAGCTATATTCATTGTTCTTGTAGAATCTATTACTCTCTCTGCAAGGTTTGTGTTGGCTCTGTCATTAGACATCAGCTCAAAATATTATAGCAGCTGACACATAAACCTTAAAATCTGATCTCAAGCATTTTTGATAGCTCAGTCCTTCCAGAGCTGCTCACATATGACTGGAGAATAACAAATACATTTTTTTCCTGTTAAAAAGAAGCAAAAATCTGACTTGGGCACCTATAGATTGATTATTCTGATATTTGTTGTATGAAAGAGTTTAGAACAAGGAAGTCATTATTAAAAACAAGGAAAATGATGAATGGAAAAGGAAAATGAAGCATAACTTTACCATATCCAGATTGTGTCAGAATAATTTGATGGTTCTGCTTGATAGTTGTTGCATTTTTGAAAAGTGTGGGATTCTTTTTTTCTTTTTCTAACCACAAGCCTTGTATTTGGTGTTAGATTTCTTGTAGAGAAAGAAAAGTGTTTATAGCATTGCAAAGAGCACTGATACAGTTTCACTGGGAATTGGAGTACATTTCCAGTGCCTCATGTTCAAGAAAGATGAATTAATGTCTGGAGAAATTGTATGAAAACAATTAAGAATATAGAGGTACTCTCATCCTGAGGACTGGAGGAGAATAATGTTGCTTAGCATAGTGAAAGGGAAGATGAGAATGGTGTGATTATTGCCAATGATATATCAAGGGAATAAACAGAAAAGAAATAATTCTTTCCACTAAATCATGGCTATGAATCATAAACTAGGCATAAATAAACTCATGTTAGCAATTAGGAGCTTATTCCATGGAAGCAGGGTTTTTCTTGAACAGCTTCTTGATCAGCTGATGCTCACCTTTCTCTTGTCACATTCTCTCATAAAAGAAGTTGACTGAAATAGGAAATACCTCTTCTGCCCAGGACTTGTGGAGTCCACAAGAAATACTTGTTTTCACAGAACAAGTGTTTTATAATAAATAAATTTTCCTGGAGCAATTTTGTGGTGGTTTTTGTGTGTAAGGACTGTTAGTGTTGTATGTATCTGTTCAAAGGCTCATATTTCCACACAGAATAAATGAAAAGTAGAGCCTTGAGTATCCATGGAGACAAAACATGCTGGAGGACATAAAAACTGAAAAAGTTAGGAAATATTTTCATCTCTAGAATTTTTTATTATGGAATGTATTTATGATACAGACAGATCCTATGTACCAAATGATCTTCTGGGCTTATTTAAAGTATGTTACTATCACAAAGGCAGGAAATGCAGACCTGAAGCCAGCAAAGATCAGTAATCAAGTGCATTATGAAAATGAAGACTGAGCTTTAGTTTCACTGGGGCAAGAAAATAGCTTGTAGTTTCAGTGACTTAATCCAATTCCATTTTTCCCCGCTTTTTTTTTTTTTCCATTTGTAGTGTAATTTTAATTTATTATTTTTTATAATTTGTTCTAAAGTTTCTGCCAAGTGGCAGAAATGTCACTGGGCCATCCCTTCCCCACTGGTGAGGAATGAGATGGTGGGTTTGTCCCCATGTGTCTGGGGACAGGGCACAGTGTGATTCTTCCAAAGGGATGGACAAGAGCCCTGGGAAGCGCTAGCAATCCAGTCCAGCAAATATGTGAGCATTGGTTGGTTGTTTTTTTTCTTTTTTTTTTTTTTTTTTAAGACAGAAGCTATGCAGCCTTAAAAGGACTTGTTTAAATTTTTGTGTGTGTGTGCTGAGTATGTCAAGTTTGTAAGGAGCCAGCGATTCTTGCATCCTTTTAAAGTGAAAATTATAGAATGCTTCACATTCTGTTTGTCACTAAAATGCAGATTTCTATCACTACGAGGAGAATCATAAAACTGATTTTAGTGAGAAACAGCCTGAGGACTGTTTTGATAATTTGCTATTTAAAAATGGATCAGGAGGCCAGGATTTGCTGGCTTCCAGCAACCTTGACACAGTGCGGTCAGAAGGAACCCCCTTTCCTCCCCTCCCCTCCCCCTGCAAATCTAAACAAGTCCTTTTAAGGCTAGATGGGAAGGATGGCTGATAGCTATGGATATAGGTGCTATGTAAATCATTAAATAATAGGAGAAGTATTGGAATGAAATGGAAAGCAGAAACAGCAGCAGGAGTGCAAAGCTCTGTAAAGTTAGCTGGAGATTTGATGTGTGTCTTGGCTTCTTTACCTTCAAATTGTTTCAAGTGGTTGGGGAGTGTGTGGTTTGTGCCTGTTGTACAAACCTAGCTGAGCTAGGGTATCAAAGAAGCATCTGAAGAGTTTTACAAGCACTCAGTGATTGGCTTCCATGAATTACTAAAGACTGCAACGAAGGAGGGATTTTGGATTTCGGCATATATGGTTTGCTAATGGGAACTGAGTGGTGGAATATTCATTTGCCTGTCATTTTTTCAGTGTGCTTCCTTAGGTTTAAGTTATTATATAGAAGGTAAATCCTGTGAGCCTTTGAACAAAGTGAGAAATGGGATTGCTGCTTTGGGACAACTGAGTTCTTTCCTATGTGCCTTACATTTCCAGCTTTTTCCACATGGAGCTGTTGTGATTAAGTTGCACATTCCACCTAACTTTCCTCCCACCAGGCACTGTGCTTCACTACACTTACATTCACCCCATTTAACATTTAATGCCCTCTCCAGTGTGTGGTTTTATTATGAAATGTATATTGGGTTGATGGTCAGGCGGTGCTTGGCTTTGCAAGCTGATAGAGCAATCTTTTTTTTTTTCCTATTCTAAACTGTATTAATTTGGGTATTAGAATGGGTTTAATGCAGTATCACTTAGATTAGCAAAACATTAAAATAATTCCTGTAAATCAAATCCCTTAATGCATCTTCTGATCTGTGAAATCTCTCTGGAATGGCCTTGGCTTAGCCAAGGTGCACTCTAGTATGGGCAACAGGCTGTGAGTGTGATCTGGCTAGGAATAAATGTAGTGCAGTGGAGTCTATCCTGAAAAAAAATTTGGCATTTCTTCTATTATATGTAGAACTTTTAAAACATACTTGATTTTTGTGTGGCTTGTGGAGTACCTCTGTCTGCAAGACTCTGATCCTGATCCCTTTAACAAGAATGGGAGTTGTTTCTTCTCTCACTATTTCTTCCCCCCCAGATATTGCTGGCATGTCAGACGCTCCAGCACAGCTTAAGCATTCCCTAGGGCCTGTCTATTTTACCTCTGGAAATGGCTTTTTTACCAGACTTTAAATAGTGTCTCTTCAACTGGGCATTGTCTTCATTTGTAATCATCGTGACATAGAGGGCAGAACAACCTTTCCTACTTTATAGTACTGCTCAGTATTTTTATTTCCCATAAATATTAGCATGCCATGCCACTACAGCATGCAGCTAAATCCAGCTGTGGATAAGTGCTTGTTAACATGACAGGTTCATTTACCTCTGCGAGTAAGGAACACTAGGCTGGTCGAAGGCATAAAGACTTGTGCCACTTTTTCATGTTATCTTCTCCTTGAGTCAACTTCTACAGCTGGTGCTGTTGTGACATCAGTGAAAGTCACATGTCCCATTTGTCACGGAGTATGCATTTATCTAGTTCTGCACATTTGTGTTCCGTTTTGTTGGGATAATGTGCTCAGGAGACGCTGAGCTGGGACAGAGCTTTTGTAAAAAAGCATCCTGGCAAGAAGGCAAGGCAGCAGACCTGATCAGGTCAACGCTGCTCCTCACTGAGTGTCAGCATCAGAGGGATGCCAGGATTTGTGGGTTTTGAATGGAGCTGCTTAGCCTTGAGTATAAATGAAATATACCACTCCCCTATGGAGGAATTTCAAGGCAGTAAGACGAACAAAAACTCCTCAAAGGAAGAAATGGTTTGACTTTATTGTTTTGTGACTCTAGAAAATGTCAGTTTTTATTTTGAGAATTGCTTTCTTTCGTTTGCAGTAAGAGACCAGACTGTTTCCTTGGATTTCCTCCCTAGACACAGTCTTGGGCGACTTCACTTTCACATTTGAATGTAAATTATTTGAGTCAGTCTTATCATTGGCATGAAATAGTAAAATAAAATCTAAGTGAGATGGATTTATTTGAAAAAGGTTATTAGCTTATTAATTTCTTGTAATTTGGTAATGAGTTACTCAGACAAATGTTTTTATTATGTTCTTTCTTACCTTTTTTTTGCTGTTTGTTCTCTCAAGGAGAACTCTTGCTTTTGGCAATGATTTTCACTTGCCACATGTAGATGGAATATAAGCATGTGGCCAGCACACTTTAATGTGCTGCATAATGAAAAAATGTGTGCTATCATTTTGAATTATGAAGAAATTTGTTTTCCTAAACATTTCAATATTCTCTGGGGTGTAATTATTTATCACAACAGGTACTTTTTATTTCAACATGTACTAATTAGCATGTTAATAACTTTAAAAATTCAAGACTGGCAGTGAAGGCTTGGGGAAAACAGCATAATGTACTAATTTGGGATTTTTAAAGTATTATTTTGCCACTTATTTTCTCATCTGGTCGGTAAACTACTGTTGATAAAAGTTTAACTGACAGGAGAAATTTTATGGGGTTAAACCAGTTTTTCCTTCTTCTGTGAAGGGTAAAGAATGAAAGTAGTAACTTTCAGAGTCTACTGATAAAACTTTAATGACTGACTCTCAGCTTAAAAAACCTATATTTCTTTATATGCCTTCTTACTAGTTTTACAAGTGCTAATACGACTTATACTTTATTTCTTACAGAATTAGAGAATAGTTGAGATTGGAAGGGTTCTTCTAGAGATTATCTAGTCCAACACCTTGTTCAGATCAGGGTCAGCTACTGCAGGTTGCTGAGGCCTCTGTTTGGTTATATTTTGGGCATCTTCAGAGAGACTACACAGCCCGAGTGGGCATTCATGCCAGTGTTTGACCACCCTCACTGTTGAAGTTTCTTCCTATGTTTAAGTGGAATTTCAGCCTGTGCCCACTGTCTCTTGTCCTGTGACTGGGCACCAAAGAGAAGAATCTGTACTTCCTTCCTCTGTCAGGTATTTCTACAGATTGATTAGACGCTTCTAAGGCACCTCTTCTCCAGCTCTCTCAGCCTTCCCTTCTGTGAGAGATGCTCCCATTCCTGAATCATCTTTGTGGTCCTTTGCTGGTGAACTTGCTCCAGTAAGTCCTTGTTTCTCTTGTACTGGGGAGCCCAGAACGGGATCCCGCATTCCAGGTGTGTCTGAGCCATGCTGAGTAGAGGGGAAGGATCCTTTCCCTTGACCTGCTGGTGACACCTTGTCTAATGCAGCTTATGCAGCTTAGGAAGCTGATTGCCTTCTTTGCTGGGAGGGCATGTTGTTGGCTCAAGTTCAGAACCAGGGCCTCTTCCATAACGTTGTTTTCAGCCCGGTGGCCTTGCTATATTTGGCTCATATGCTGAGCAGGTCTTGCCTTGCACCCAGGTCTCCCTAGAGGTCCGGCAGGTCAGGTGGGAGTACACGAGCTTGGTTCTGCATGGAGCTTTCTCTGCTGCGGGTAGCTTCGTTTCTTATCTTACACAAAAATGTGAGCTAGCATTTGGGAGAAATGGTCTTGTCCTCTAAAGCCAGTGTAGTTCTGGGGCTTTTACGTACCCACTTTTCCTGAGTGTTTTGTAAATGCAAGGCTTCTTTCTTTTAAGTGTGGATCTTACACTGACATTAAGGAAAAAGCTTGTAAACCAACAAAACTTTGTAATATTCAGCAGTCATGGTACCTGTCACTACTCTTAGCTTCCTATTTAAATTGTGCTGGATTACAACTCACCCTTCCTCGTGTTTTCATGTGTACAAAAAATTAAGGAAGCTGGAAAGCTTCCTATGCATGGTTCAGGGCCAAGAAATCCAGCATGTGGACTCAAGACATCTTGCGAAAACTTCATCAAACAGGAATAATATTTTGAAACAAAAGCAAGGAAATCAAAGACCTCTAACATAGTAACTTTACACCACTTTAATGTGCTTTTATAAAGGCATTGAATACTTTTGTCAGATGCAAGGATGCAATTCTGTCTTTCTGGATGCAGAATACTGTCAGAATGATAATCTAGTTTTCCAGGTAAAACTTTTCTTCATTTAAGTAAGGAAAGTTTAATATCTGTATAATGCCAGTACATGAAAGAATTGATTGCTTTATTAGGTGAACACTCTAAAGTACTGTGGCTTTGAAGCCCAGTTTGAAGAGGAAGTATGATGTTAAAGTAACGATTTTTTCCTTTTTTTTTTTAATTGTATAACCTTGCATCAGTTATGAAAGTACCTAATATTACCTCTGTATTTGAAGACAAAATACTTAAATGTGTATGAAAATGCTATATAAAACATTTTTCCCCTCCCCTGGACTTGCTGCCAAGGAATATTTTATTTCTCAAAGACATACAGCATTTAAAAGGATTTATTAGTTTTAGGCTTATAATGGTGTCATCCTGAAAAATGCATGTTGCCCTGAATTAGGAGGATGAAAACTCGAAAGCAGTTACTTGGTTTGCTCCAAATGTTCACCAAAATAATGAAGAATTAAACTTGCCTTTGGCTATTCTTCATCAGGCAGTCTTACAGAGTAGCAACTAGGTAAGAAATAGAAAAGATAAATGCCTGAGTCTATATACAAACAATTATAAATATTCAATATTTATAACAGTTTGGTTCAAAAACCATTGATAGTAAGGTCCAGTGGAAGACTGGTAGTATCTTCTAGGCACAGACTGTTGTGATGAGCCATGTGCACCTGTAGTGAACAAGAGCACAGCTGTTGCAAGTCACTGAGATAAAACCAGCTGGGCCAACTATCTTCAGTCAGTGAAAAGAAAGGGGGAAGAAGGAACTGAGTGCTGAGCTTTCTAGCAGAAAAGAGAGAACAACCTTTTTGTTGTTTTGGATGCTCGTCAGTACCAGTTGGCTAGCCAAATATTGGTTTTATAGTGTGGGGTGATTTGTCCTCTCTTTGTAGCCTTCCTCTGGACTGTAAATGTATGCTCTTAGAGGTACACCAAAACAAGGAATGTGCCATCATATATGCTGATGTAGAAATGATTAATGATTGAGGAGACTTCTTTTCTAACAATGGCTATTTCTACTCAAGCTGAGAAGTATTCATCTTATGTGATGTGCACGAAGTTTTGGACTGAACTGCTAAAACTTCTCAGCAATCCACAGAGGAATCCCTACAAGATCTGGGCTGAAATAAATACGTGTGTGTGTGAATCCTGATCGTGAGTACGAGAGTATGTGAAGTGAGGTAAGGATGTGTTGGAGTATAATAGTTTCATTCCTGCTCCCTCTTAAAGGTTTCTGCTCTTATTGAACAGTTTTCCCTATTGCTATCCTGTATGCAAAGGACAGATGTTTCTGAAAAGCAAGCTTCAAATTTCTCCTTAGTGTTAAAATACTAGGTTTTTGGATGCCTCACTTTCCACTTTACGTTTACAGCCATCTGGCACCTTAGCTCCATGGAGCCCCTTGCAGCTTTTGCCAACTCTGGCTGCATGCAAGACCCCTCGGTGTAGAGTACAGAAATGCTCTTCATAGTGGGGCAGCAGCCTTAGAAACTCAAGTACTCACTTAAGCTCCCTTCTGTTGCTTAGTGTTTACTGCACTTGCAGAAAGTCCTTCAAGAAGCTGTCTTCAGTTCGTGAGGGAGAACTCTGCATAAATCATCCCTTTTACACATTAACCTGATCTGTTCTTTAATTCTCAGCAGCTAGGACTTAATCATACATTCTAGCTGTGAAAGACTGGGTTTCTGTTTGACTACCAGTAGGTAGAAGTGTCACATTGTTAATGTTTGAGAGGCATTAATGTGTTGTTATATTGTTAAACACAAATATCCCACTGGATATCTGGAACCATACAGAGGTTGATTTGTTGCAGTACCAGTGTTCTCTTGGGATTTAAAATGAGAACTGTTCCTTTTGGAAAGCTGCTGTCTGAAGTTTGTGTCTTTGTTCTCTAGTTCATCAGTTAAATTCTTCATCAGTGGAATGAAATGAATACTAGAAATGACACAATACTGTATCTTTGCAATAGACTTTATCTTTTCTTTTTTCTCCCTGGCAGTGTACGTGGTTATTCTTATGGTGGTTATATTTATAACAGGACCAGGCTCTGTATGTCACTGCATTAAAAAAGAGTGTTCTAGCATACATCAGTTAAATCATCCAGATGGTAGAAGCTACTTCTTTCAGATTTTTATCAGATTCTGCTTTAGGAATTGCCTCTGCTGGAAATACTGAGAAGTAAGGCCTGGGGCCTTTGAGGGGCAGCAGCCAGCAGTGCTTTATGTGTGGTAAACAGCCAGGTGTGTGCTGCAGTACTTGCATGTCACCTGTCATGGTACAGATGAGGAATAGCTTCTTGCTGAGACCTCTCTGAGGTGGGAATTCTGCATAACAGAGGCCCCTTGCTGAGTGTTTGATGGCACTATAAATTTTTGTTAGTCTAACTAACTGTAAGGTTTGAGATGGGGTGCTGAAAGGGGGAAGTGGTCTCTGCTTGCGCCATGTCACCTAGGGTGAAGTCCAACATCTCTTGTCATATAAGATAATTGTTACTTGTCCTTCAGGCAGTGTGATGTTTTCTGTCAATTGGCATTTTTGTATCTGCTTTTAACTTTGTTACTTAAAATATTCTTAGAAGCTGCAAAATAACTCTCCTCATGCATCTGTATTTTCTTTGGTAAAGGTGTTGGAACCCAGCCCTTTGTCATATTTACATTAGACTTTGACAAGATGTCACTGGTGACTGTCAGGGCAAAGAATAAGGAGATTGGGTCATTTACAAAAGTTATTGAAGGATCTTTGTCATACTAAATTTTGCATATAATGTCTCTTTTTATATTGACTTGACTGAGTACCATGATGGTGTCCAGGAAGGATGTGCCTGTGGTGGCCTGCCCTGACTGTAGGTGAGGAAGGTTGTTCCTCCCTGCTAAGATGAAGGGTTAGGGCAGTGTCACACAGAGGAGGTGCTCGTGGAGGAAATGTGTGCATGCTGTCCCACGATGCCTTGGGCTGTTGATGTAATTTGTTTATGCTGAGAGAAAACCTCTTGTTACAGTCTAGTAGGATGGCAAACCACAATCAAAACAGTTACATTCGTACACCATGTGAAGAAGCTCATTTAATCCTCAGGCAAATTTCAGAGGTCAAGTCCTTTCATCCCATTGCCTCATCTTGGCAGAGGCCCAGTGCTGAGGAAGAGTCCTGTCCTTGCCCTGTAATTCCTCCTCCGGACAGCCTCCCCAGCTAGCAGAGACTCTGTCTTCCTTGGGTGTGTTATCTGCCTGGACCTGGTGCAAGCGTGCACAGAGCAGCTGTGCTGGAAATGTATATTGCTCAGTCGTCTTGTAAACGTGTTCTCGATCGTTCCCTTCAGGCCTCCAATCCCATCCTCTCTTCTAGCCCCAGCTGTAGAAATGGAAGTGTGTCGGGTGCCAGGACACAGTGAGTTTCCACATGGATACCACTGTGGGATGGCCCCACGGCATGAGTGGAGGTGAAAGGCCTGATGTACTGGTGAATGGGTTTAGGGTGGAAAGGGCAGGTAGAAAGTCAAGAAAAGTGGCAGAAAATGGTGTGTAAGGGCAAATGTCAGAAGTGCTTGTAAATATTTTGTTTTCTGCCTCATTTGCAGGATGTGTGTGTTGCTCTGTAACTTGAAAAATGGGGGAAAACCCATGAAAAATTTGCTATATGCTAGCCCAGGATTTTTCATGAGCAGGGAAGCAGATAGAATTGGCTCTTGTAAAGCCTACATCTTCTCAGAGTAACTTTCATCCCAGTGATGCACTTGGTTTGCCCAGTTATGTTCCTTGTGAATGCGACACTCAAAATATTTACAAGAGCTGCTGCCTTGGAATGTCCCAGTTAGCTCTGGAGTGGTGGGGACGAGCAGCTGTGGTGGCCTCTGTCTTCTTGCTGCCGGGTGGGGTGCCTGCAGGGAGTCTTCATCTCGTCCTGAGCTTTGCTTTACAAAGAGTCTATTTAACACTTGTCAGTTATTTATAATGTTAAAGCCAACCTTTAGGGGAAAGTCACATTAATTCATGCACAGTAAGCTGTAGATGTATATGGCTAAAATGTTACCGAGAACTCTGAGGCTTGAAAAGGTAAAGATATATTCAAAGACAGGACACTGCTCACATTTCCCAGAAAACACATCATGAAGGAGATATATTTATATTAAATGAGTTGGCACCAAGAAATAAAAAGCTCTTTCAGGCGTTTTGAGAGATATGGAAAGTTCTTGTTAAGCATTAAGCATCTGGGGAACTGCTCACCTTTCAGGTGCTCAGACCTTTGCAGGGTTGAACATCTGGAGACCTTTTTAAAGTTTGTTTTACTGACATATATTTGCCAAGTTGTCTAATACTTTCTCAACAGAAAGAGACAGGAGCTAGTTAGCACATATGAAGAGACAATTTAGAAAAGAAATTAGAGTTTTGTAGTTAAATGTTCTTTTAGGTCTTGTAGTTGTTTGTTTTTTTGGTTTTTTTGGGTTTTTTTTAAAGAAAATTAAGTGTAGCAGTGGCAGATTTCTTTACTTCTATCAGGATATTCCCATCAGTGCATTATTTTTGCTGATGCACTGTACAGCTTTTGAAATGTCAAGTTGGGGAGAATCCTAGGAAAAAAGTTACTAAACATTCTTAGCTGCTCCAAAGTATACCTACAAGGTTCTACTGCATTATTTATGAAATAAGAATATTTAATTTTTAGTCTTCTTCATTAGAAAACCCCACGAAGTTTGCACAAGGTTAAAATAAGTAACAGAAACAAAGCTTTTTAGAGAGGTTTGATGGACCCTGTCTCAGATATTTTTTTTTATTGAATTCTGATGCATTTTCCCTTACATGTAGGAAGGGTCAGTTTTTCCTTGCAGTAATGTTCCTTTACATTTCTCTGACTATGTAAAGCAGCTACTTGTGGTACAATATGTGTGCTCTGAAGGTACCTTATGTGACAGCAAGACTTAAACCAGCTGTCCTGAATTATTTACACTTTGGAAATGTAAGGAAGTTACATCAAGATAAATTAGTTTGTTGCATATCTATATTAAGATGTTTCTGTCCATTACAGATGGACAGACTTTCTGCGTATTACTCAGTGATACGCAGAAAGTGGCAAGTTCCTTTTTCACCAAGGGGTGATGTAGTTCACCTTCACTGTGGAGTTGCCATGTGAGCACAGTCTTCTCCTCTGTCATCTCACCCCACAGTTCACCAACTGGCAATACTGCAGCATCTGCCTGATTTTCCATGCTAAGAAGAAATCAGACAACTGCTAATGAGTGTTGTTTGAGTAAGAAGAGTAAAAGCAGAGGAAGCAGCATAGTAGTGGGGTTCATTCTATTTTCAAAGTAATTGTCCTTTTCTCTTAGTGCATTTCTAGGATATAGTATGGATATGAAAACAAGTGAAGAGGAAGACACACTGAAGAGAGTCAAGAACTCTTAGGAGGAGGAAATTGGAAAAAGAGAATACAGAGCTTATCTGGGTAGATGAGATGGATTAGAAAGCAAATATTATAGGCAAAGGGACAACATCAGTGAGGACCACATCAAATGATTCCTGAGAAAGATCCCTAATAATAATAATAAGCAATGTAGTAAATAGGTGGTGTTTTGATAGGTGACCAGAAGATTTTGTAGATCAAGAAGTCAATCTTTATTGAATGAAAGAAGTTAATAATGGCTGACTTCAGTGCTAAAGGACATGGGTTGTATTTTTAAACTTTATCTACCATGAAAGCAATCTCCTGGGCAATTCTGGAGCGTCAGCATTAAAGAAAAATCCTGTGTGACTGAATTCAGTGTGTGTAGACCCAGTGACTTTAGCAGACTGTTTCTACTCCTAAGTTTTCAGTATCTTACTAACCAAACTGGCACCTTGAAGTAATACCTGAGGAGCTCTTTTAAAAAGTTTGCATTTTAACATCTGGACTCTTATAAAAAGATTGTTTCTTCAACATTTACAATTCTAAGCATTCTAATTCATTGTTTGAAATCAGGGGCAAAGAATTATCAGAATTAATTTTTTTATAGAGAATAATGGCATTATGATAAATCTTAAATTATAGTTATCCCAACCTGGTATGTTTGACTTCTTTGAGGTGGAATCTCCCATTGTGGGGCCAGTCTAATATGTCAGTAGAATTGGGCGTTCTTTTCTTTTACTGACTCTTTTGTGGGATGTTATCTCACTTCCAAGTGGTTTAAGTTTCCCTACATTTCTATTGATTCTGAGAATGTCTGGCATTGTTCTTATTTCATTTATTAGAGATCAACAGTTGGCTTTATTACTGCTTTTGTAGATGCTGCCTGTGAGAGATGCCTTTCTAATATGGTTGAGATGCTCCGAAGCATTAGAATGGCAGTCACTCGAAATGAAACAAAAATCTCCAGTTTCTGCCTTGCTGGGTTAAGGTTAACTAGTTTTACAATCTAGTGCTGGATTGTATCTTCCCAGTGAAGTCTTTTAGTAAAGCTGTTAGGCATTGATGAAATTAGTAAAGAAATTCATTTCTTTATGAAGTTTTTTTATAATCCTTCCCCAGCTTCACATCAGTGTCTGTATATGTATGGAAGGTGCTTATAACAAGTCAGTAAATATGAATGTTAGCATGTATGCAGACTACAATAATTAATGGGCTATGGGTGGATGAAAAAATGAGTACATGTGGATGTCTACTTGGTGCTCCTTTCTGGTGATATTGTTAAGCACCTGGTGACAGGAGGGGAAGGAAGTTGTTGAATTTCATAACATTTTTATAAGAACATAAGTACAATCTCTCTGTGTTGTATTCTGTCTTGAACTAACTGCCATAGTCTTGTTTTTAAATATGTAATACAAAGTCTGCAATATACACGTTTTGTGAGAGTGTTAATTTTTAAAATCACCTTGGAAACTCTTTAGTCAGATGTGGTTGGTATATTATAATTCCTTGTGCTATCTACTTTCATATTCTTTTCTTTGTAACCTGTTGACAGATTAAAATGAACACCTAACTAGTAATAAGCTTTTATTTTATTTTTTTGTATAGAAGTTTCTAATAGGTCATGGCTTGGAGACACGTGGTCTGTCTGTGCCAAACTCAACACCAACCAAAAAGAACACCCCTCTAACAACAGAAAACCCAAACATGATTAAGGATTTTATAAACCACAGTGTGATATGGAAGAGAGATGGAAACAATGTGTTAATAACTTTCATTCCATCCTTTTGTCTTAAATCACCTGTCATTGTGTGACAAGTGGAAAAACTCCTTGGGTTTCTTTGAAAGAGCAAAGAAGTGCATATTTTATGGTGGCATTCTTCAAATTTATTTTACCTCTGTGTTTTTATTACAAATTTTCAGCTGAGCTGTGAAGTGGAGCAACTGACCTAACATGCAAGATATATATAGAGAGGGAAAACATTTAAAGCATGTTTTATATCTTTCTACAACATTTCTGTCCAGTAGAATATAATAAAATAAAGCAGCAGAAAGTTGGAAATAGAATTCATAATAGGAAGATTTGGCTTTAAAGACTTGAAATATTTGCCCTTAAAAATTTGCCTTCCTTCCTTGCCAATACAATTTTTTTCAATAATCTTAGTCCTTTTTCAAATATTGTATTGTGAAAAAGCAGTTACTGAAAGACCTAAGATGGTACAGAAAAATTATTCAGTCCAAACTGGTAATTTTCTTTCAGGGACACAGTAAAAAATTGTTGTTGAATTGTAAATGGTTCTCACGTGTATAAGTAACAATAGAGAAAGATAATTCAAAAGCCAACTTTTATGTCACACTAATAGAAAACAAATCAGAAGCTCACCTGAGTAACTGTACAGGGAATGCTCTTAAGATTAATAGATAAGCAATCTGTATAAGTGTTCCGTGTAGTTTAGTTGTTTCATATTGATTCCTTCTTATTTTGCATGTGGTTTTGCAAGTGGTTAAGCGTCGGTGTTTTTTACCTGGTTCTACAGGAGGCATTTTTGAGTCTCCTACCTGGCTGTCCCATATTTTTAATGAAGACTGCGATTTAGTTTTCAGTGCTCAGCTGTGTCCTGCCAATCCTTTCTTCAAACCCAGCGGAGCCTCCCTTGCGTCCCGCAGGGTGTGGGTGGGAGCCGCCATCTCTGGTGCGACCCTCCTGCTCCCCTCGTACGCGCTGCGGTTTCCAGGCGGCACTCCTGTCCGGAGGAGGCTGAGCCGGCCTGCGGCTGTGTGGCACAAGGCTCTTCTCCTGGCTGCTGAGCGCACTCCCTCCCGCTCGGAGCTGATGGAAGCTGGGACACAGCCGCTGCTCCGTGGGCCTGAGGAGCCGCTGGCTGAGCGTGCCAGTGCTGTGGAAGCAGCAGGCTGTACCTCCTGTGGCCTGAACTGCCCCGCGGCAGGGTTCTGCCTGCGAGCATGGAGCCTTTAAGAGTGAAGCTTCAGAAGCAGCTTTCCTTTTCGCACGTGTGTTTTTTTCCCCTGCTGGTAACAACGTTGGTTTTTACAGAGGCATGCAAGAACAACAGCGTGGGGTCAGTGCTCCCAACAGAACTGGGATTTCGCTTTGGAAAAGAGACATTTGGCTCGGATGATGCCTTAGGTTTTAACTTTTGTATGTTCCAAATCCTGTACTGCTAGTGTTAACTCTGAAGTTTCCTGTAGCTTATTAAGTGCTGTTCTCTATGCTAAGATAGACATAACAAAGCCTCTCCAGCTTGCTCTCCAAGGACACCCAGACCATCCTAGGCCCAAGAACTGTAAATCATCATCTTGGGGAGAGGGGGACAAGCTTGGGGAAATTCCATCATTGGCTGGGTTCTGCTTGGTGAATTGATGCTGATATAAAAGTGTGAAGAACTTGTGACCTGTTGTCCATTTTGGGATGCATTGAGGCAGGAGCCTCTGGAGCCCAGAGTGTCCCTCTGAAGGCCTTTCAAACAAATACCTCCTTTATTCCTTTATTCCTCTCTAGTCTCTGTTTCTAGGAAGCCATTTAAGGCATCACGGACATAAGAAATGGCAGGGGTTCAGGTGCTGCTGGTGGCTTTCTGACCTCTCTCACTCCTTCCACTCACCAAGGGTGTTTCCTACTCTTCACTGCTTATTGGGCTCTTCTTTATGCTTGTCACCATGTAAAGTAAGTATTTATAGCTCATAAGTGTGTAAACACACATTGCCACAGAGTTTATTAGCCTGTCTTCTGTTTTGCTGTTGACTGTAGTTTTGAGATGCTTTTACCAAAGACTATTATAATAAATTAGAAATAGTTAAATAATTGTTTAGAAATGCTCTGACTCAAGCTTATTCTACACATGAAGACTAGTTCAATTTTTTTTTTTTTTTTTTAAATGGCAACTATTTTCCTTAAAAGTTTGGAGCTCTGACCAGCAGAAGGGTCTGCAAGCAAATTAATCAGGTTGAAAGTAGTAAAGCCAGCCCTGCTCAGGCTTTTTTCTGCCCTTCTGTGTGGGAAACATGACGTTTTCTAACCCAATAGTGGGAATGTTTTCTTCTGCAGGCCTGAGTCACTTGTAAGGAATGCTAAGATTAATGCACAAGATTAATTTTCTCACTGCTGCCTTCTCCACTGCAGAAATGAAAGTTTGTTTGCCTTTAAACTTTTCTTTAATTTCCAGCAAAATTTCAATTACTCTGAACATTTCTTTTACTACAAATTCAAACCCATTTTTGTTCTGTAAAATCTGTAAAATTTATCCTTGCATTTTAATGATCATGAGCACAGAGGTCTACTCATGTTCTCTTTCAGACTTAGCGTATTTTAGAGTGTAGTGATTAATCTTTGAGCTGTGAGCATAGAGCTTGAACAGTTTCGACTTTATCGGGGTTTCTTAGATGTACAGTATCAGGTTTTTTTCCATTTTCAATGTAATATTAATTATACCTAATCTATAACAGATGTTCTGAAATGGCATTTATATTTATATTGGATTCTCTAACAGAGCTTACTCTTGCTGTCATCCTTCTTAATTAAGCATTAAGAATTCTTGAAAGAATTGGTCTTAAATATGAAAGCTCAAATATGAGATAAAGGATTCTTCCTAGGTTGCTCTAGAGTAAGCACTACTGTCTATATATTGAATCTTGTCAAAGGCCAGATTTTAATGCACATTAATTTCACTGTGACATGTATTGCACGTGTTCCCACTGAATTTGAGCAAAGAAACTTAAAGCTCTATCTTAAATGAATAAACTGTCTCTTAAAGTAATTTCAGGAAAAGCAGTAGTACAGAAATGAGTTCACGTTCCCATGGCCAATGCACCTTAATTTATATGATTTTAAGATTTAACACATGTAGTTGAAAGCCATCATAGTGAAAGGAGTGTAATTGGCTTTTTCTCTGTAGTTTGTGAATAACAGCATGTTCTGTGTGTTATTCCTAGAGGAGCAGGAGCAAAGCTCCAGGTATCTTTCTTTGTACTTTGGGCCAGACATTAGTTGCAGCACTACCATGACAGCTTTGTCCTGCATGAAGCACTGCTATTCCTTTCTAGACTGCCAGGGAAATGCCTGACTTTGCTCCCTGCCCTCCCTGTGGCCCAGTGCTGCTGCCCACTGGAGGAGGGATAAAGATCAGATAAAGATCCCTCCACAGAGGAGGGATAAAAGGTGACCTGGGAGTGATAACACTGACTTTGGGCCCAACAGTGTCTTTATGTCTCTTATTTGAGTAAAAGGAAGTCAGTCTGGAGAACAGTGAGGAAGAAATGGAGATGCTTCAGCTGAGTGTGTGTGTAACTTGGTATGGTCGTGTGCAAGTACCACTGCTGTACATCATGTGTGCCTGCTGATGCTCATCATTTGTGTTCTCTTTGATGCTCATATGGTTGGAGAAGTAACTATTCCAATTAAGACAGAAAAAAACCCCAAACATAATTTCCACTTTAGATAGGTTGCTTTCTCAGAGAGGTTTATTTTCACAAAGACGTATAAAATGCTATTCCACTGATGTAACTGAAATTTCTGCCTTGTTTTTCATTTAGGATAGACGTTTACTTGGGGCTTCTCGTAGTGTTAAGGGACAGAGATTAGCTTGTAGCAAACATCTCGTCCTTATTGTTGATGGGCTTTGGTCCTCCACTGTGATGAGGAGGTAATAGAGGTGGAAAAATAGGTAACATTAAAACTCTTGAAAGTGTCCTCTCATTCAGTCAATGAGAAGACATAATTAGTAAGTGAAAAGGTAATTAAAATTTGACAGGTTGCCAAAATTTGTATATCACATAATTTTTTTTCAATAGTGCATTATTTTTTGAAACTATTTGTGACTCTTTTGGCCTTTTTTTCTTTCTCACATTCCTGCATCTGACTGGTCATTTCAATTCTCCTCATTTCCTAATGCCCTGAATTTTTCTTTGCCTGTTGACAACACCCTGCTTCATTCTGTGTTCTCCTTGTTTGCATTTGCCGTTTTATTTCCATAGGTTTCTGACACTGTTGATTTCTTGCTCAGTCCCATATTGGCTACTCATTAAGTTCCCTTTGGGTATTTAATTGAATTGTTCCCTTTGGGTATTTAATGCTTGCTTCTACAATTTTTTATGATTCTTTTTTTTGTTCTTTTCTTGTTAGACCACAATCAGGACTGGTCATTATTCTTATTTACCAACATAATTTTCTGGGACTCTTGTATCATCATTAGGTAGAAACAAAGGCAAATGTGTATTTTGGTGTATTTAAGAGGGCTAGAAATTAATTAGAAATGTAAAAGATAAAACCTTCCCCTTGCCTTGGAGACTCAAATTTTATGAAAGTTCTCTGTTTACATAGCCTTGCAATTTCTGATATTCCATATCAGCCCCTTTCTATTTTCCCCCTATGAATGCATTGACAGTTTAGAACTTGTTCTCTCATCAGTGAAAAAGTTCAGATAACATGGATGAAAACTTGCATTTTGTCTAAATGGGAAGAAAACTCATCTCAGTAAAACTTGTTGAAATTATCTGAAGCATCACACAGATTAATAACAAGCCAACATGTCAGGTTAAACTGGAGAGGCAACAGATTGAATAGCAGACTGCAGAAGACTTTGTGAGCATCTTGCTGAGGCCTTTTCTGAAGACATTTGTTTTATTTCTGGTGTATGTTACTTCAGTATGGTTCTAAACAGACAAGAAAGAGGAATCAAGAGTCCTAAGAGCACAGATATGTACTTGAAATGTAGCACTCTTCACACTGCGTTCCAGCCTGTCTGACAACAGTTGCTGTAAAGCGTTTGGAGAAGAGAAAGGATTAAGCTCTGGATCTTGAGCGATGCACTCATACTTGGGCAGTGAGTAGCAGGGTGCGGTCCACATCTGAGACTGGTGCTGGACTTCTATTCCTGCCTCTACAAATGGTTTCCTGCTGACCTGAAACAATTTCCTTGGGGCTAAATTAAATTGGGAGGGAAGTGTCAAACTGCAAAGTTGTAACACACTTGTGAATGCTTGGCTTTTTCTGGAGGGGAACCTACAGCCTTGAGTCCATGCCTGAGCTCCCTGTGCAATGGAAAGGGTGAAGCAGGTGCCATATCACAGACCTGCCAGTGTGCCAGACAGGGCTGCATAGGACCCAGAAAATGTGGGTTCACTGTTCTCCGGCATGGCCTGGTGGGAGTTTCTAACTCCAGTTTCTTGGAAGAGCTACAAGCCACTAGGCTATTAGAGAATAGCCTAAAATCAGGAATCTATTTGTTTGTGTTTGCCCTGCTTGATTATGTTGGTTTGGGATTTTTTCCCCACTGGGGATCATACCTGACTTTTGGGTTAGATTTGAGGCTTTGATTTTTTTTTCCCCCCTTCACTCTTTTCTTAGCTTGTTTTTGTTCTTTGTTTTTTCCTGAAATATATTCTTATATCTGCTTAGTGTTCTGGCCATGAAGCTCTTTTTTTTAATAGAAGAGCCTATTTCCATATTTTTGAATGAAAACTGTGGTCATCTCTTTGTCCTGTAGGCATGTGGCACCATGTAACCTCTGTGTGACCACCTCCTGTACCTTCTGCCTTTTCAGTCACTGCTGTGTGGACCTTAGTGTGGTGTGGTGGGGCTGAGGTATGGAGACCAGACTGACATTTCACTGATCGTGCCAGAAGGGCTGTGGAAACCTGGGCAGTTTCCCTGGTCTAAATTTAAACACCTCTGTACAGTTCCTGTTAGACATGTGGCACAACCCTTTTGTTTAGGTTTTCTTGCGCGTAAATTGGAGTGACTGTTGAGCTGGGTACTTCGCAGGAATATGGATTGGTCCCCTCTGCTGCTCTGGATTCAATAAACTGTATATGTTGCTATAAACGTGGTTGATTTGTTCTTACTAGTCACAACTCTCAAATGGGTGTGAGGTATTATCCCCACTTATTTCTAACACTCTACAAAAGAGAGTAGAAATGTTCATTTTTAAAGTAAAATCAAGCAGTCATTTTCTATGTTATCAAAATCTACAAAGAAACAAAGGCTTACCTTCTTCTGATTTTCCCTTCATAGGATCTTATGTAACAACCAAAGTGATAGTCCTTAGACTGAACTTTTGTACATTATTAATATGATTTTACAAGCTCTTTCACTCTTTTGCACATCAAACTACAATAACATGGCACTGAGACCATCAGTGGCAATTTGGATCACTTTATCACCAGTTGTTTTTTTCACTTATTATGTAAAATCTTTACCCAGAGGATGTGGAGTTGTTCTTCAGGGACATTTGCATCTTAGGATGTCTCTAACCCTTTCTGTGGAGTGCTTTTTTTTTTTTTTCAAACATGTCAAAACACTGTGAAAAAGCCCAGTCACCAAAAATTAAAACATCTCTGTCTTTCTTGCTTTACAAAGTAGTGACTGAATATGTAAGATAAAACCTTCAGGAACCTTGTGAGAAGTTGTGAACCTGAGCCCAGCTCTGTTTTAGCCCTTGTGGAAAGGCTTTCCTTCTGTCCAGCACTTTTGCCAGTTAAGACATTAGAAAAACTTCCATAAGCAAGCTGTGAAAGCAGAACAAATTACTGTGGTCCTGCTTCAGCTAACATTTACTGAAAGACTGATGTGAGTGTCCTTTAGGGCAAATTTGCCTTCCTGTGCATTCACAACAGAGAGAGATGGTATTGCATCTGTACTGAGGTTCTGTAGCTATTCCACTCTGCCAGGTCTCATTTAACTCTTTTCTCACTGGCTAGCTTAGTTTACTGACATTACTAGGGACCCCTTTAAATGTGGCATCATGGCCAGTTTAGGATTCTATTCTCTAGATATTTGTTTTCTTGAATGATGTACAAGCAGACCCAAGAGTCTCAGAAGTGAGTAGTGTTTCAGGGTACCTTCGGTTTTGAATGACAGAGTCAAGTCACTGATTTTTTTCAAAGGATGAGGGCACAGCATCAATCTACCTCAGAGACCTTCTCAAAGGGAGTGGTTGTGACCTAAGTCTGGAGCAGCATATTTGTACAAAAGCCATACTTCCATGTCACAGTATCACTTTGCTCATTCTGGGGGTCTTGCTCCCTGTCAAGATTTGGAAGAGGGAATACCAGAAGCAGCAAGCTCTTCTGTTGTGTGATGAACTAGAACAGACTGAAGCTCTGAAGTCATTTAAGCATTCTCTCTAGGGGGCGTGTAAATGACTAAAATATATCAGAACCCAGTTTTTAACCAGGACTCTTTTAAGTACATCTACCCAGAAGAAAATCTGACCATTTTGTTCTTATGTTTGCAAGACATAGGTAGGATTTGCATAACTATTGTTACTATTTATAGTTATAGTTGTAATGTTTGGGTTGAATATTCTCTAGCAATCAGTGATGAGCTAAATTTAACATCCTTGCCTGGTTTTGTGTGTCACACATTGTTACATGTTAAGCTTATCTGTCAGGTAAGTGTTGGTCTGAACAGAATAAGTGTCTTGCTCAGAGCAGCCCTGCTCATGCTAAAGCTGTGCCTTAGCTTCAGGAAATGTGTTGTAATTAAATGCCAGTAGAACTTGTTAACTTGGCAGTAGCTCAAGCACTATATTGCAGTGTGGTCTTGATTTCTTTTCTGCCAAGGTAATGTTAGAGCAGCACTCTATTTATCCTGAATTTACCGGACTGTGACAGACTATAATCTTGTTCTGGGCATTGGAACACTTCCTTGAAAAATAGGAGGACTGCAGTTTACTTTTTGTAATTATACTGTTATTTTTTATGGCTAATAGAATATTCTTCATGTGTAATTCTGGGAATAGTGCTGTGGAGTCTGGATAGTTAGTATTACATAGAGTTAAAAGTACCAGAAAGGCAAAGAGCCTGAGTCTAGTTTATGAAGAATGTAGAGCAGTATGGCATACATAGTGTGAATGGGAAAATTCCCTGCTTTGTAGATTCAAGTAGCAAATACTTGAATAAGTATTTATTATACTTATAATAAATATAAAGTATTTATTATACTTTATAAATACTTGTATATAAAGTATATACTAGGATATAAAATTTCCAAACATGCCTTTGTTGTGTTTTTTTTTAAATAAGAAAATAAATCCTGTCATTCTCAAACCTCCTTTTGGAGACTGTAGGACTTTTTGCTACTATTTTTCTCTTTTTCTTCAATTCTACTCATCCCCAATATTTAGCTGTAGTCTTGAATCTAAACAGTATGCTCTGGATTTTTATACTTGGATTTTGTGTTAGTGACTAAAAACTCACAATACTCCCTTTGAGAAGCAAATAGAAGATGAAATATCTCAAGCTGCAGTGCAGTGTGATTATTTAAGATTCTGATCTTCATCTGCTTGGTTTAAGCTATAAGGATATTAATTTTAATGCACAGACCAGGTGGTAAGTGATGTGAATGTGAATGTTTTACATGCAAAAATCTTTACGCTGGTGCTTATTCATTTCAAGACATAGGAAGCTGCATGCTACTCAGCTACTTGTTGTTCCAAAAGATTCAGCAGCACTTCTCTGTAAAAGTTCAGTGCTGGAAACAATAAATTTATATTAATCAGCTTCATTGTGCAAAACTGTACAGATACAGCAGTTAAAATAATATAATGGTACTGAGAAATTTGCTTCTCATTTGCTTAACTGAGGCTGGGATTCAGACTTCATGTTCTGAGTGCCTTTCAATCTGGTGTATATATGATTAATGTTGGTGAGTCACTTCTGATGGGAATTTTCGCTTTTTCTCACATTGCAAGATAGGGAGACTTTGTGCTCCTCCCACCACCAGTTCAAAGCACTGTAGAAGACAGAAAGGAGGAGATAATTTTTCATGTTTTCAGAATTGCACTCTGTTAAAGGAACTGAGGAGATAGCCAGTCCCTTTGGCATTTGCTGCACAGGTGTCTGCAAACCAACTAGGACAGCTGGGATTGGGATAAAGGTGTAAGTAAATTGTTATACACTTGAGAAATGCTCTTACTGCTTATTTAAATTCAGAATTTAGGTGGGAAGCCTAGTCTAGGAAAAAAGAGGAAGAAGGATTTGGGAAGGAAGTAATTCTGAAGGTGCAGGAAGGCAATCATGACCTGAATCCTTTAGGGGTTCATGGTAGGAATTGTTGGGGCTCTAGAGATCTGTTTTTTCTGTCAGAAGTAAATAAATAAATTCTCCTTGGGAGAATGTAATGCTTCATTTACACAGATTACCTCAAAAGCTCGCTGTAGCTGACTGGAAAATAATGTAGGCATGTCTACAGAACTTCCCCTGTGATTTTAGAAAATGCTTTTCCTCTGTTCGTGTATGTGTGCCTCTGCATAAAGAGTATAATACATAGGTTGATTGTGAGGTTCAGTGACCACAAAATTCATCAAATAGGACAGAATGGCTTCCATATTGAGGAATTTTAAAGGGCTCCACTATTTGCCTGTACCTAGAGACCAGATATTTGGAAGTGCCTGGGTACATAAATGTACTGGAAGTCCTCAGTGGCATTTTACAGTGTTTAAACCAAGTTAGTAGCTGCTGAATGCAACAGGTTTTAGGCAGCTGACTCGGTTCTGGTTTAGAAAGCCCTGCGTAATCTCTATGTGTAATTTTGGACCTCTAAGTAATGCTAAAATAGGGTCTGATATTTCAATGAGTATGCTCAGCTAAAATTTGAAGTCTACCTGACATCACTTCCGAGACTGAGGACAGACCTCTTGAGCTCGTATCTTGTAGATTTTGGCTTCTGTGTCCATATTATGTTTTGTGGAGTTGCAGCTCTGAGCTAGGACAGGGTAAGATCACTTGAGGCAAACCACTGTGACTGTAGACAACTGTATCAGATAATTCTTGTTGTTATGGTTGTGATGTTCATTACAAATAACAATTTGGTGACCTCTAGGAATTTTTTCTTCTGTCTACGGCCTTTTGGACTGGTATTTCAAAACTGACTCAGCAGAAAGCATATGGCTACAGTGAGTACCAATGCCAATTACTGTGACATTAGTAATAGTGCTGTTTGTTCGGATTCATATTATTGTTGGATATGTAATTTTAATTCATGGATTTAATTCATGGATGGTTATGGATTCTACATTCTACAATTGGTATTGCCATCAGGTTGGAAAAGAGATTAACCTGGGGGAAAAGAAATGTTGTCTAATGCACACACTAGCAACACTTTAGAAAGTGACTTCCATTAAAAAAAAAGGTTTGACTAATTAATTTTATCAGCTATTGATACTTTCCCATGTTTCCCTCTCTGTTCCTCACCATTTTTGGAGCTCTGTTTGCTTCCCAGAAGTATAATGACATTCTCTGAGTGACTGAAAAGGCTTTTTTCTGCCCTAGGCTTAGAGCAGAAAGGATGAATCCTTTGGTAGTGCAATGCTGATCTGAATGCCGGGAGAGAAAACAGAGCTTTATGAAGATAGAAAATTAAATGATTGTATAACCTCTTCATTATTTCTAATGTTTGTTTTCAGTATTTTTGCAGTCTTTTTTTCTTTTCTGAAGAAATCTATAGCTTCCATATAAGTTCCTTTGCCCTGTTGGGTTTTCATGACTCATTATTCATTAAAAATCTATTACTACCAACAGAAGATGCTCAGGTCAAGCTCCTGGCTGCTATAAAATGCACACTAAATACTCAACATGAATTCTGGTGGGCATTTGCACTTACCCAGCAAGGATACTCTTGGGAACCCTGCAGAAAATTGCTCAATATTCTGTAAGAATGCCATCTCCAAGTTCAGACAGTATGTACAGCATGGCTCTCTGAATACAGATTTTTAAAAAGGTAAGACCGGAGAAAAAGTTAGGAGTGGGTAAAAAAAAGCAGAGCTGTGTAGTGTGGGTGAGGAGGAGTGTGGTTCTCCTGTACTCTGACCTTATTTTTTCCCTTCTCTGCATGGTTTATTCCCCATTGCCCATGCATCTCTTTCATGCAAGGTTTCAAGGGATGCTGTATTGAATAGTGTTGTGGCTCAGGAGCAGACAGATTCCTTACCAGGAATGAACCAGCATAGGGCCACCTCTGCACCAGGTCTGCACCACGGGCTGCCATCCTTGAACTTACAAGTCTTGCCATGAGCCTGATGAAGGCAGTCCAGCTGACTGTTCCCTGGTGCCATTGTAAGCTCAAGTTCCCTGCAGTGCATTCCCACATTCTGACTGAGTGGTACATGGAAAAATACACCTCTTTGATCACACACTCTGACTGTAACACCTACTAACTACTGTGACAGGCACTTGCTAAATACCCTGTGTGGAACATGTTTTTGTTATTCTGAAAAGGGTTCAGAAAAATGACTTGGTACACTACCATATCTGATTTCCCCTGTGTACGGATCAATTTGTTTTTAAAGTTTACCTTTTCAAATCTGCATCTTTCTGCCTTTTTTACCTCATCCTACAATATCGTAGGTATTATACAGGGAACATTGAGGAAGAAATTATAAAAGGAAGATGGAATAGCAGATCCAGTTTTGTAGTCCCTCTCAATGCTTAGAGCCAGGTCTGTCTTCATCCTGGCTGTTATTTCCTGTGTAATGGTCAATGGGCATGAGGAGCTTTTCTGGCATTCACAGTTTTGTCAACTCTTATTTGTTGAATGGGCAACTTCTTTAATAGTGATTTGAAATATTTTGTGATTCTATGCCTGATGGTGTGATGTAGCTCTGAGAGCAATCCCAGTGAGAACAAACAAGGAAAAGTCTATAAATCCCCACTAATCTGTAGTCACAGCTGACAGGTTGCTGAAAGCCTGCCATTGCTCTCACTGATCTGGGGAGGAAAAGAATGCCTTCAGCTGGGGTCTCAAAAGTACCTGGTGAATCCAAAGAAGGGCATCTACAGCCGTGGGAAACTCTGTGCTCGTTTAAAATGCCTGCAGGACACTTAGTACAGATCAAGGCAACTAGATAAGTAAAATAGTAATTGAAATGTCACTTTTCTATGCTGTCCATAAGCTCCATTTACTAATCTTCAAAAATGGATTACTATACACAGTGAATGGTCAGCATGCAACAGTTAAAAATAACTAAGTGATGCCATCTGCTGTCTTAAAATCTTATTTAATATTACATCTGAATGAGTTGTTATCCTAAGAAGTGGAAACTGCCTACACTAGTATAATGTCAGAGCCATGACATTTTACCTGATGTGTGTCAAAGTTAGGCAATATAAATATTGATTGTGATTAAATATAGTAGATTATAGAATGTCAGAAGCAAATGTGATACTAGTGTCAATCCAAAATAATTCCTTGGTGACTTTACTTAAGCAAATAATTTGAGGGTTTTTTTTCCAGACAGTTTTGGTTTTTTTATTTCTGCGAGGAAGAAGTAAAGGTTGGAAGAAGGTGGCACACCATCCCTTTAAAGTGTATGTTTATTAAAGTGTATTTTTTATTTGGTGACATTCTTCACATTACTTCTATATTTAGTTATCTGTATTGACTTTACTTTTAGGTTCTTTGTGGAAAGAGTTAACCTCACCATGGTCTTCAAAGAAGTGGAGAACCACATTTCTTTAAAAGAGAATTCACTCATCATCTCAGATCATAACATTTAACAGTTGAATATACATGCAGCTAAGCTAAATTTGAAGTGAAGTTGACTATGGACAACCATGCTCAGCATTGAAATGGTATCTCATTCAGAGAATATCAGATAGTTACTTATTTCATGTATGTGTTATTTTGCTTGGGGGTTTGACAGCAAGAGTTAAGGATGTATTTTGTTCACATGTTATGCCAGATTGCAGTTAACAGGTTGCTACTTAATGAGGCACTGAAACGTGGTAGTGATCTGAAATGCAATCAGCTGTGCTTAGCAGGTATAAAGAGAGATGGGATTTAACTCTTTGCACCTTTCTTCTTTGTTGCTTTTTGTAATGGTCTGTAAAGTGCTGCCATAATCTCAGTTTCCTGTACTTTTTTTTCACGTATTGAAAAGAATCTGAATTCTGTGAAGGTAACTGTCATTATTGCGCTGTTGTAACTTGTTATCCTGAATGGTGTAAGAATATGTTTGGACATAAACATATGTAGAACCACAGTCTGATAATGAAGTCTGTAATTTCTTGTGGTTGTTGGGGCTTTTAAAATTTATTATCAGTACTGCAGTGATGTGTATTTCTGCTTGTGTTTTTAAAAGATGCACAATCCATGCTCAGAGTTTTGCGTAGTTTAATTTTTATAGCAAAACTTACTCAATATATAAATATTCATTTCCAGATGTAGTACACTAGAACTGCTCTCCTACTGGAGCACTATAAATAACAGAAGTTCTTAATTTGGTTCCTCTCTCTACTATGGGAGCGTATCTGTAAGAGTCACAAATGACCAAACCAATAGCAAATTAATTCTACAGAAGTTTTTTGCTTTCCTGCTGCCTTTTTGTTCAGGAGATCTGCAAGTCATGCTTTGATAGAGAGAAAGCCTTACATCTATTTACATCCTTCTCATAGCTTGCCATGCCTCTTTTAAACTTCTGTAAAATTCCTTTGCAGCCAAATGTCCAGTCTGGAGCATTAAGAAATCATGAGATGGCTTGAAAAATATAGAGATATATTTTAAAAAATACATACTCAGTGACCCTTTTGATTTTTGTTTTCTAAAACACACTTCTCTGTACAACTCGGAGGGCTCAAACCCCGCTTTAAGAGGCAGAATAAAATGTGGAAGGGAGATTTTTGTGTAATTATGGGTTGGGTTTAAAAGCACAGAATCTTTTCTGCACTTCACAGAGTTTACTGCAAATTTCCAAGTGTCCATCAACCAAAAGCTGTGACAGCACAGAATTATGATGCATTTACTTACATGCAAATCGGCTGCTGTTAATGTAGTCCCAAGTGGGCATGAACTGTAAACGATGTGTTAGGCTTTATTTGGGATAGTTTCAAGATGAGAGGGAAGGGAAATAGTAGTTAGGCTTTATTTGGGATAGTTTCAAGATGAGAGGGAAGGGAAATAGTACTTAGTCTAGATAATATAATCTATGAGTTCCTATTACATTTCCCAGGCAAATGCTGCACTCATAATTAGAACATCAGTAACAATGTAAGGAAATGTTATGCTCTTGGCTGTAGAAAAAGCTACCTGAAGGCAAGAGGAGATGTAAGGGTCTTGTTGGAAAAAAGCAGAAAGAGATTTTATTCCTCATGAAAACTCAAGGGGCTCCTGAGATGACATTTTAAAGAAGTTGCAAAACATACTTGTTTTCTAATCAGCACATCTTTCTCAGGGAATGATGACTGGCTGTTAGCAAAGTTTTTTCTTGAAGTGTCTAGGCTTTTGAGTAACACACGTCTTCCACCATGCCAGTCTGGCTGTATGGAAAACTGAACTGCTCTCCACTGTAATAATGATAATGCAGTATCAAGGTGCCCAGAGTGTTTCTGATTGTATAAGCTGATGTGGAAAGAAGAATATGGATTCAAAGTGTGGATGGTGGGAAGGAATGACCAAGATGTAGGGAAGATGGTAGAATCACAGAATTAAAGGAAAACCAGGCTGTCAAAATTGTCTTGTCTTCAGTCTGCCCACCAGTATTTTATGCTACGTGAATTTTGACTATAGCAAAGTGCTTCATGAATTTAAAATGTAAATGCAGAGGATTTCTTTCTCTTATTCCCTGGTGTAATTTTTACTTTTATAACTCATGTTCTTTTCCAGCTGAGTGCTATTTCCAGGGAAGCCAATTCATGCATTTTAGAGGTGAGCAGTGCTTTGGGAACTTTCCAATCTGACTGAAAAAAATATAAAACCCTTAGTGAAGTACCAACATGAAGACCTAGAAATGCAAGGAACCATGCACATGATCCCTATTTATCTTCATTCCTGCCATTCCTGCTACAGGAACAGAAACACTTCCATGACTCATCTGTTTTGTTGTTTTGATGCCGAATTACCAGAGGTGTCTGATTCTGAGTCTAAACTCCACATTATGGGAGGCTTTGAAGTGCACTGTGTCATGGGAGGGGGCTGCTTCACCTTGCTGTGAATGAACTTTTCTGCCTGAAAGACATCACCATGTCTGATTTGCTGCAGTCTAGCACCTGTTGGGAAGATGGAAAAATACTCAGCACAGAATCTTCATCTTTGAAACAGAAAAGGTCATTTGTTACAGACTATGAACTAGGTTTCAAAATGCAATTTCTCTGGTAACTAGGAGCAAAAGTACAGCAATAGTGTTGGGGGTGCTTACATGATGTGCCTGACTGAATAAATAGCTTATCAGGATCATGGTGCAGATGGCTGGGTCAAAACTTACTTATTTTATTTTCTTTTTTCTCTGTTAGTCTGATACCATACATAGAATTCTTTTCCTGAAGCCTAAGATTTGAATGATGAATACCAGCTTATTAAGCAAGTTGGGTGCTTGTGAGATAGCTTGGAAGTCTGGTGTAGAATTATATTGATTTGGAAAGATTTGCTTTATTTCCTTCAGCATTACCCTGTTTTGTCACCTCAGGTTATTTTGATAGCCTGCTCTGTAAAAATTGGGCTGTATTGAGTCTCCTTATATGATGTAGGAATTCAAATAAATATGGTGGTGTGACACCTTATGTCAAAATTAGGATTCAGTCTATGCTTGAAAAGATTTGTAGTTAAAAATATGAAATTCCGTTCATAATAACTTGTCAGTTCAGAAAATAATTACTTCCACTCAGTAGGCCAAGCAACTATGAACTTTTTGTGCTTGTTAGAGCAAAACGCAGGCAGCTGTAATTTTGAAATAAAATTAGATAGTCTACTGAGGAACAAGAATTCTTTTTCCAGGNTAGATCATGGAGTAAAAAACACTAGCATCTTTGCATTAAACAAATATATCTAGTCACTCTTATTTCCTTACTCTCTTAAAAAGGCTGTTGTAGAAAGGGTAAGATTTTTTGAGTGTGATGGTTTTCTTTTCTTCCAAGCAATGTTGCAAAATGCATCATCAGTTGTGCAGTGTAAGCATGGTTGCTTCTAAGGGCCAGGAGGAATCACCTTTGGCTGCAGCACTTAATTTGTCTGGTTTGTATGTCCAGTGCTTTATGAGAACCATTAACAGTAACTCTTTGGAGAGTGTAGATACAAGAAACAGGGTATTTATAAAGCTTCAGAAAAAGTCCCTTGAAGTGTGTGCATTGTAAGGTATTTCTTGATGTGGTTAGGCAGCTTCTGTCATTTCTTAAATTGCTGAGCCTTTAACTGTACTTTGTATCATCAGATCTGGACTCCATCCAGCATTGAAGTTTCCCACTTGTAATACTTCTGGGTTTAGGGACTTTCATACGTTCTGTGGGAAATCAAGGCTGGAGATTGGCCATGACTTTGGTGGTGTGCCTTGAGACCTGATGTGTACTGTGGAGTTAAGGAAGGGGGGGCAGGGGAAAAGTAGGCACAACACAAAACCTGCTAAATTTAAGCTCACTTTCTCTTTTTCTAGTTGCACTGGTGTTTTCAAGTCCAATCTCTTTACGTTTTCTGTATAGTGTGTTGTGCTGACTACTTAGCTACTGGACAAATTTACAACATGCTGCAAGACTGGGAAAGGAGAAGTTAAAGAGCGTGCTTGCTGTGGTAGGAGAAGTATCAAGTGGATCCAGGTTATGGTAGCTCAGTCTTTAGCAGCTTGGTAACTTCATCAGTTTTGACCTGCAGAACTGTCTTCAGATATTGACAGTATTAAAACTTCGTGAGGAGAAGATAAAACACATTTTAACTTCAGTCTCTCTGCAGTACTTAGTTTCTAATGGCAAATTCATAGCAGCTAGTAAGAGCAAGGTGGAGTTAGTGTTTACCAGTTTGAAGTTTGCTTGTGCTAAGCATAGTAATTTATAATTCAGTATTGTCAATTCAAATTGGTCAAGCTATGATGTGATCTGATGGTTGCACCCTTACTTTATTATACTGATACAGTGTGTGCATGCAGCATTAGCACTCTGCTTAGAAATTAGAGCCTTTAACATCCCAGATCATTGCGTGATAAACCTTCCTGCAGCAGCTCTTGCTGTCCCTGGGCTCTCTAGTTTCAGTCACTTCAGGTTTGTGAAGGCTCACTTGCAGAGTGGAGTTTTACAAATTCCAGGATCTAGAGGGAAATATAGAGTCCCCAAATGTGGGAACAGAACCTGCAAGAATTTATAAACTTGGCCACAGAGAGAAAATGACCACATCCACTAAAACATGAGATAATATCTCCCACACACTGAAAGAAAACAAAAAACAACATGCAGAATCAGACTCTGAGAAAGCATTATCTATTAAGTTTAAAACAGCACTGCATGTGTTTCTATTTTAAGATTATTTAACATAAATTGATGTTATCTAACTCCACATGTCTCCAGTGAGGGGATGTCATCGTGAGTGCACAGAACATGCACATTGACTTGGAAGAATAAACAACTCTTCTTTGCTATTTTTTTTGAAATGCAAAGACAGGAAAGAGGGAATGTGATTTGCCTTGCTACCTTTAACTCCTTCCCCAGGCCAAGTATGTGTCATAAGCTAGCAAACAAACAAAAAAGAGCTTTATCAGAACAAATAGGGAAAGGATCAGCTAAAGCTCTGAAGACATCTCAGCTTCTGAAACCTCTTGCCACTTTCTATCACCGATGCTCCTAATGTTCAAGATATGAAGGTTACCTGGAAACCCGCTCATGGTTCTTCTCAGTTAAGCCTTGGGATGAAGTGGCCTTTTCTGGGACCTGAATGGGTGTGAATCTCCTTGCTGAAATCCAGAAGGTTAAGGGTGGGTGGAAAACACGGTCAAAACAACACTCTGGTTTTGGTAAGCACCATGGTTCCTACTTTTTCAGTTTTCTGTGTACCTGGCAAGGGCACAGAGACTATTTTTGAACTGTCTAGACTATCTTCTAAAAGTGATCTCTTCTTTTTCCTCTTCTGTTTGTTGGTCATCAGGAAGAAGGGAGTTAGCACATCTATTTGTGAATGTGCCCACTGAGCCCACATAAACTACAAAGTGTATTTATAGAACTGTTGTAAGAGCATGTGTCCTCAAGAGCTATGCATTTATTAAACTGACTTGCATGTAGTTTAATCAGCCCAGAAGCATCACTACTAACATAATTTTTTTCATGACATTTTCTATTTAATGTAAAATCCACTACCACCCCCTAATCCCCCAGTTTAGCTTTGATCAGTTTATACATGGACACAAAGACAAAATGTGAATGTGCAGCCCAGTCATTTGAAGTTCATGTTTCTGGTAATAGATTATTTAAATTATTGATTATTCCAAAGATGGAATGTATCTCTCCACATTTGAGAAGTCATGGCAGTCAGGTGAAGTCCCCAGTGGCTAGAAAAAAGGAAACATCACTCCTATTTTTAGAAAGGGGAGAAAGAAAGACATAGGGAACTACAGATGGGTGAGCCTCACCTCTGTTACCAGGAAGATCATGGAGCAGATCCTTGTGGAAGCCTTGTTAAGGCACATACAAGACAAGGAAGATGGATGATCCGAGACAGCCAGCACAGCTTCACTAAGGGCAAGTCGTTCCTGACCGGTCTGATGGCCTTCTATGCTGAAGTGACTGCAGTGGTCAACAAGGGAAAACTGACCAATGTCATCTACTTAGATTTCCATAAGGCCTTTGACATGGTCCCACACCACATCTTCATCTCCAATTTGGAGAGAAGTGGTTCGAAAGGGTGGACTAATACTTGATAAGAAATTGGCCGGCTGGACACAAAGAATTGTGGTCAGTCTAGGTCCAGGTGGAGGCCGGTGACAAATGGTGTCCCTCAGGACTCTCATGTTACTGGTGCCCTTTAATATCTTCATCACTGACGTGGGCAGTGGGATTGGTGCACCCTCATCAAGTTTGCAGATGACACAACAGCAGGACAGGATGCCATCCAGGGGGCCCTGGACAAACCTGAGAAATGGGCCCACGAGCACCTCATGAGGTTAAACAAGTCTGAGTGCTAGGTGCTGCACCTGAGTTAGGGCAATGCCAGACATTAGCACAGACTGGGAGAAGAAATCATTGAGAGCAGTCCTGCAGAGAAGGACATGGGGGTTCTTGTGGATGAAAAGCTGGATATGAGCCAGCAGTGTTCACTCACGGCCCAGAAGGCCCATGGCACCCTGGGCTGCATCAAGAGTGGCCAGTGGATCAAGGGAGGTGATCCACTCCCTCTACTCTGCCTTTGTTACACCCCAGCTAGGAGTGCTGCATCCAGGTCTGGGATCCTCAGCACAAGACAGGCATGGATGAGTTAGAGCAGCTCCAGAGGAGGCCATGAAGGTGATCAGAGAGCTGGAGCACCTCTCATGAAGACAGGCTGAGAGAGCTGGGGTTGTTCAGCCTGGAGATGAGAAGCTCTGAGGAGACCTTATTACAGCCTTCCAGTACCTATTACTGCTTTTCTTTCTTTCTTTTGATGATGTTCTTCCCCACTGTTAATTTTTTTCTCTTTTTTTATCCCACCTTCTCTCCACAGAGAAGAATTTAGGAGGATTCTAGATTTCTTATGTGAGTGTATGTATGTTTTCATACTTTCAGTGCTATGAAAGATTGGTTGTGAAATGCAATAGCTTCTCAGGCCATCTGCTATAGCTAAAGAGAGAACCTTTCTCACAAATGTCACGCTGTTATAATCTGAGACCATTATAGCTTTTCATTAAATGGGGTTGCTTCATCAAAGCTGACTAGTGTTAGGAGTTGCTTTGGATTGCTGCTTCCTGGGTACTTAGAAACCACTTGGAGCTGATTTTGTGCTAGCTTGGAAAAATAAGACTTAAATGATCCAGGTTTGAACAGAACAAGCAGCATTGGTTGATGATGTTGGCCAGGGACATGATAAGTAAAACTCTTTTCTTCCTCCCCTGCCAAGCTTTGCCTCACTCTTAGCTTGGCCAACTGTGCTGGCCAGCATAGCCTGACACTTCCTTTGCACTCCCGTCTGCTCAGCTGTGTCCAGCTGCTGATGCTTTTCTTGTTCCTACTCTGGTGGGGTGTTTACTGAGACACCAGACTCCACTCCAGTGTCTCTGCTGGTATCTCTGTCTGACAGCACTTGTGGTGTTTGAAGAGGAAATGGAGCTCAAATACAGTGCTGGGCTGGTGTGACTCTGAACAAGCCTGCTTCATGGCTTCCAAGGTTGGTGTGTTTTGCATAGAAACTTGTGGTGTGTCTTCATCCAGATGTGAAAAACTCTCTAAAATTTTATTCCTTGCAGCAGAGCCTGTTATTATTGTTAAGCATTTGGACAACCCACTTGTAATAACCTGATCCATGACAGTAGTGCAAATGGTGACTATAACAGCAATTGAAACATGAAACAGCAGTACATGCCAACAGCCGCTGAGAGTCCAATGGGGAGCAGGGAATGTCCAGAAAAAATTACCTCTTTAAACATTCACAGATGTATATATATATTTTATATATATGTAGCATGTTTTACAAGTATATGCATGCCTAGTTTAACAAAACCAAATTTTTGTGAAAATCATGTGACATGAGAGTCAATCATTTGGAGTGACAATCACAGACAATAGCAGATGTGCTAAAGTTTTAAAAATAATATTATTTCTGCAGATAAGCTTCTGTTCGTTCCTCACAAGCAGCTACTTTTTTGATGCTCTGGTGCTTATCTTTGTGGGCGTGGGGGCAAGATAGATCAATATAGATGCATCTGACTGGAAAGTTTCTGTTGAATTTTGTTTGCAATATATTCCTTCTGAGATTCTTCTAAAAAGTCCACAGAACTTATGTATCATAGGTAGTTCCACAGTGAATTTAATACTGCTGGAATCATGATTAGTAAGGGCATTTTTAAAGTAATTTCCTCTCTGAACACTGCGAGGTTTCTTTGCAGGACAGAATTCAGAATGTCTTACATTCTTTGCGTGCTAGGACTCCTATGAATAGGAGTCCATATCTTGACATCACAGCTTGATGTGAGTTATATGTCAATATAGTCATGGTGTTGTTTCACCTTCCTTTCTCCTTTTCACATTTAACAAGTGCTAATTATACTTGATTATCTCAGGATTGCTTGTAATTATTCATTTCTGAGTGCCTACATGTCTCACCTATTTTCTCCATAGATCAAGTTCTGCACTGAAATAACCAGGCAACAGTGTTAATTTTTGAGTAACATTCTGATAGCTTAGTTCTATAGAAAATAGTGAGGGATTTTCCTTTTTTAAGCCATATTTTCCTTTTAGTAAAGCACACTGTGAGTCAAACCTAGTTCAGAAACATCTCTAAGACCATCCCCACTCCTTCTCTTCCAAGCCTACTCTGTTCTGCCTTTTCTTCTCATGACTGTCAATCTAGTTACCACCAGATTCAAGCTCTATACTTCAGTTGTCCTGATATTTTGTCTTTTCCAAGGCTTGTTATGGAGTTTTCTGTTGCATGACCACCAGTGTTTTCATCACAGTCAAGTGTAGGCATTTCTCCAGTGGGTGGTTTTCTGCATCATAATGTTGACTTTATTATTATATTGTTGAATGTCATTATATTGCACTTTGTTGAAATACAGGTTTCTTATTTTCTTTTTTTTTAAGAGTTCTTAGGGACACCTCAATATGCTAATGGTACTTGATAGCTGCAAAATTATTATCATTGCTATGAAAGTGTTGCTAAGGGAAGTGGGGGCTTTGTGGTTGTTTTTTTTTTGGGCGGGGGCGGGGTTTACAAGCTGCCTCTGAAGGAGATGCAGTAGAAGCTGTTTGTGAAGTTGTAGTGCATCACACCTCTAAGGAACAGTAGTAGCTACTCATATGAGTGAAGGGAATGGAAATCCAAAGAATGGAAGGAAAAAAAAAAGTCCTGCTTTCTCAAGAGATTGGCTTTCTTTGCTTTTTTGGTACTGTTACAGGTGGTTACATGGGAAAATCACTCCTAGTGTAAGATTTCTGAAGTTTCCTTGCCCTTTCTGGAGCTGTATACTCCTCTGTATTGCTGTAAAACTTTTTGTTTAGAAACTTAAGAATACAATCCTCCCTCCCCCCAAATAAACCAAAAAACCCAAACAAAAAACCCAAGGGTTTGTGCTATAGTGTATGATTCATCATGCTTTTTTTGGAAGGAGGAACTTGCTGTATCCTGGTACATATTCAGAAGTAGCCAAGCTACTAGGCTCAGACATCTGAGGGCTTTTTTTCCCCTTCTTCTGTCAGGCCATATCTACTCAAACTTCCTGTCTTGGGAAATGAGTATAAGCTTCTTTCTCTCTCCTTAGGCCCTGGGGGTTTTTGCTGGGGTTTTGTATGTTTGGTTTTTTCTGTTTGGATGTTTTTTTATCCAAAGGGAGCTGACTAATTAGCTCCACGAGTGGGATATGTGGGGTAAGAGGTCCATTTTGGTTTGTAGCTAAAGCAGAACTCAGAAGAAAATGTTCCCAAATATTTGCTTGTTCTAAAGGACAGATTCACTTTAATATTTACAAGCAGATAGATAATGTTTTAAAGTTAAAATCCAAAGCTATATAAAAAAAAGAAAGTATTTAAAAATCTTTCTCTGTAGTGAATAGATGCTAGACAGATACTCTTCCACATTTTATAATTTCAGCTTTTAAAGTGTTACCTTGTTTTTATATGAATAAAACTTGGCTTGAAGATGTGTCCCTTTGCAACAACTTCTGGTAAGATAATATTTGAGGAAGCAGAGCTACTTGTTGAACATTATAATTCTAAAACAAAAGAATTCAGATTAAATAGGTGTGGTACTGAAAGTGAGATCAATTTTGCAACTGTTGGAGCAGCAAAAGTGGGTGATACAGCTGATAATATAAACATGTAACATATTGCTGTAAATAATAGAGGAAGTATTTAAAGAAGTATTATAAATACTTGCCTCTTGCTCAATGGCTGGCTCTGTCAGCTGGCTGTCACATTTAAAATGCTGTGTTTGAAGAGATTTGTGCAATCTGGACAATTTTGTATAGGGATAATAGAAGAAAAAAAAACTGAACTGTGATATGCCAGCTGAAAGGTGGTGATAAATTTCTACACTCAGTAACTTTTCAATCCAATCTGTTCACATCTGGGAAAGTGTTCTGGTGTATGACTTTGGCCATGCATGGATGGTTTTTTTTTGTTTAGGATGAAGATATCTTTCTGGCCATAGACAGATCTAGATGGTAAATGGTAAATCAATGGGATGAAGTGCTTGCTTTGCCTTGTATTTAAGCACACTGTAATTAGTTAGGCCTTACTCCATCCCACCTTTTTTGGATGTTAATCTCACAGCTGTGGTTTGGGAACTTTAGTACAAATGACAGCAGCCCTCATTTATTGCTCTGGAGTTCTCTGTTGTAGCCTGAAATCTGACAGTCAAAATGTCACAAGGTGGCCTTGAAGTTGCTGGCTGCCCTGTTTCTTCATTCTGTGCAAGATGGACAGATGCTAAGTGGTAATAAAAAGCAAATGGTAGTCTGCACTTCCTTCAGGGTTGTTTCATTGAGCCTGAATAAATTGTGGGGTACCATAAGGATATGGTAAAAAAGGGGCAGCACCAATAAAAGCATGAAAGGATGACTGAGCACAGAAAAACAAACCTGCTTAGAGCGTCTGCTCAAACACAAGATACCAAAGAGAGAGACTAGAAGAACAAGGATATGGGAACAGTCCAGCAAACTCGTTATGTTTAGAAGAAATGTATTGCCTGGTTTGAGAATTTTTGATAGGAAGAGCAGCCACCAATACCTATTCAGTGAGTGCTCTTGGTGGGCAGAACTGAGAGTGAGTAAAAACATCCCTCAGTGCTCCTCACTTGACTGCAGGGAGTGATTGCTGTTTGCTCGGGGAACCAGACCGGTTTGTGGCTCAAACCGGTGGCGGTGTGTCACTGCTCCCAGGAGTCAAGTGACCTTGTTTATAATGTGTAGCTGGGCCAGTATGCAGCTGTTTCTACTGTAAACTCCCAGAAAGCTGGGTTCAGGGTATGCTTGTGCATATTACTTTGCAATTAACTTTGTATGGACACACACGCAAACCCTGTTCCCATAGCTGCCTTAGTGCTTTTTTCTTCTGTAGGCAGCACAAGTGCATTGTATGTTTTTGGTTCATTTTTGCCCTTTTAGAGAAACAAATGTGTGGGTAGAAAGGAGTGAAAGTGATGCTTATGGTGCTGAGGAAACGAACTGCAAGGTGAATTGGCTCGGTAGTTCAGATCTTGCTAGAGGAACCAAAAATAATTTTATGTGGAACCATTAATCCCCCATTCTACAACATGCTTCAGAAGAATCATTATTAAACTGGAAAATGTAAGGATATCCAAGACTGGTATACTTGGAATTCTTTTGGAAGAGTAGAATTCATATGCATTCTTGAAGATAATCTGTGCAATACTATGATGCTTTCTTTTCAGAACAGCAATTAAAATTAATCATCCCATTGTGCACAACAGATTTGGTTGCATTAAGTGTTCCTAAAACAAAAAACATTTAGGCATGAACATTTTTTTAAGCATCACATTCTACTTAGAAATAGGATGGAGCTGCTAAGGATTGAAGGAGGTAAGAAGGTGGGTGAGCCCTCCCTTTATTGTGCAAGCATCCTGCCCTGGTTAGTATCCTTGAACATGTAAGAACTTCCTAGGGATCTTTGCTTGTCATTAATATTGGCATGCTGCACAGAGGGGAGGAATATGTTTTCACTTTCTCATGAGATTTTCTTCAGTAGTATGTGATTTTGTCCTTTTTCTGACAGAGCTTTCTCTTCATGCTAATGGTTTCTTCTCTGCTTTCTGGAGTTTTTTTGGGGTTGTGGTGTTTTGGGGTTTTTTTTTAGCCTGTTCAAATCTCCGTCCCATAGAGTAGAATTTCAACCAGTGAGAAAACACTTGTTCTCCTTGAGAGAGCAGGGATCCCTTAGAAATGACTGAGCAGCTCTGGTTGTGGAGAGGGGTTTTCTCTTCAGGTGTTGGGTAGGAGACCTGTCTCTGCTGTTGTATTTCCTGATGTAGAGATGTTGTAATATGTGTTTGCAATGTGACATTGTCCCCACTGCATGTGCCTTTCCCATGATGGAAGGAATGAGAAGGGAAGGGTCATCTGACAGATGTGTAGGCATTTTCTTTAATGCTGGAAGATGTAGTGGTGCATTAAGCTGAATGGAGTAACATTCTGTATAATGCAGAAAGAAGGGAAAAAAGGGAAGAGGAGAAAAAAAGGGGGTAGTTGTATGGGGAAAAAAACAAGAATTTTAAGGATTTATTAAGGATTTATTCTCCATGGGAGCATACCTTGGAGTAAAAGGCCTGCAAGGGATTGGGCAGCTCCTTGGAGAGCCTCTTTCTTTTCAAACAATGCAAAAGTGCCAGAAACCTGTCCTTTGGATGGAGGAGAGCTGTGTTGTGTGTGAGTGTTTTGGAGAAGTTCTGTATCTTGGAGGAAGAGGAACCGGAGTGTGGTTTGACAGTTGCTACAGCAACTAACGCTTTTTTAATGGAAGGCAAGGATAAGTGATGGTATAAAGTCTTGTGTAACTGACGTACCTTCCCCCGCTTCCTGCCAATTTTCCAGTATATTAAAACAATAAGTAATTTATGACTTCAGCTGAGAAATGGCTCTGTTTGCCCAGCTCAGTCTCGTTTGCGAGACTGCGTGATCTTTACAGAGACAACAGAGAAGAAATTATTTACATAACAGAGATCAGGGATTCAAGCATCTCTGAAAAGTATGCTTTTTAAGGGACAAATGCATTCCTTGTTCTGCCTGAAGAAATTTTGTTTGATGTGGATGTCAGTGGGACAAGCCTTTTTTATCTCATAGCTTCCTTTCTTCTCATCCTCTCCCTTCCTCCCAGCCACAATTACTTTTTAGCAAAGTTTTTTAAACTCTCTTGAGTTACTATGGAGTTTTTTGGGTTTTTTTTTATGTAGGAATGATGATGTATTATGGAGTAAATGAAAGATGACGCAAACCTGTGGCAGGAGGGGAATTCTGGTGGCTGTCCCTGCATCAGTATTACAGAAGCAGCCCTGGCATAGATGTGCTCCAGTAATTGCTGTCCAGAGAGAGACTTTAATCCTTACAATTTTTTAGGACCCAGCTGCCTGCTATTTTCCAGGAGAAATTATACACGAGTGGAAACCACACATCACATCCCAGAGTATAGAGACACTCACTTTAGGATTCAAAAAGGTGCCTAAACTGACTGTCTGTTCACCAGTTTAAAATGACATATTTTAATTTAGTGGTGGTTTAACTTTTACTACTGAAGTTTAGGGGCATTTTACAGCTGAATTTCAGGGGAAGAGAGTTTGGCTAATAGTCTTGTTCTTTGAAATATTACTGGGAGTCTTAGGCTGAAAAAGGGCACATTGCCTCCCCCCTTGGGTTCTTTATGTAAGATCAGAAGTAATTCTGAGTTAAGGCTGCTGATTTTAATTGAAGAGTAGGTATTAAGCCATTAATCATATATGTAAATGAAACATAAATATGCACAAGTATAGAATTTTAAATACAGGATTTTGCAGTTCTTACTTTTAAAGCCCTGTTTTCGTGAACCAAACCTGTTTACCTACCTGTTCAGAACTAAGATTTATTTTACAGATATCCTTGTTAATATTTTGAGCATTAACAACTCATAACCAGAGCTCCCAGATTTGTAGGTTTGAATCCTGTGTTTCATTTTGCAGTTTAAAAGAAGAAAGTTGCCTTCAATGCAATTCATGACAATATTATACTGTGCATTTTCAAAAGATTATGACTGAACTAAGAGCCAGTTTTCAAGTGAATGACACTGAGGTATTTAACTGGAATAAGTTCACTGATCTTGAGTTGCTGAGAAGCAGTGCATGAAGCATGCACATTTATTTTCATGGATGAAAAAGTAATAAATCTTTGCCACCAATTTTATGCATTTTAAAACTCAGTAGAGGATAATTACTACCTTGCATTCATTATAGCATTTTGTGGATTCACATGAGATGAGAGAAATAACTGAAATATTTGAACTAAAGGGAAGACTGACAAAAAGATCTCCTTTTTAGATGCTCATGGGTTAGTGACCAGTACTTGTTAGAAAGGAAATTTGCAAAGTTTCAAGTCTGTAATGTTCCTCCCCATAGCATCCTGTCTGCTGTTTCTTTCCCCTACAACCCTCTCCTCCTCCATCCTTACCCCGGCCTTGAGATGGCTTATCCTTTTTGTTTCTCTGATTCATTCACTTACCCTGGTGACACTACCCCATCTCCCAATCTCTTTTACTCTCACTCCTTAAGGCTCTCTCAGGATCACTCTGCTGCAAGGTTCTCCTTTGTGTGTCACCATCTTTCCCTCAGTGAGACAAACCTGCTTTCATCTCTCTCATCTTAAGGAGCCTGTGCTATTCCAACTGCTGCCCATCTCCTTTCTTGCTTTTCTATCAGATAGATTGATTCAGCTCTTTGAAGTTATTTTTCTTTCTGTTTTCATCTGGACTTCTAGGCTGGCTCTCATCCCCTCCATGCACCTGACTGCCCTTGTCCAGCATCCTGTGACTCCCAAATAGCAGTGTTATTAGAGGGACACCAGCAGAACTTGCACTTGATCAATGCGTTCTTTCTGCTCTTTAGGTCACATAAAGTGGAAGTCTTTCAGCTCCACTGAATTGTTAGTGAGTGTGGAGTGATTTCCTAGGAAACACATAAGGACACTTGTGATATGAAGAACTATATATAACTGAAAATGCTAACATTTTTATTCTTATATTGTTTTGTAAAAGGTAAAAATTTGTTGACAAAATGTGATAGGGTGCAATTACATAGTATGCAAACCTCCCATACCTTTCAAGTTAAGGGTTTCTCCTCTCAGCTGTATGTAACTGTTTCAGATAAGTCTTCCACTTAATACTGTGGATTATGCTCTGGCATGACAGAACATGTAGGTATTTATTAGATTTTTTTTTTTCTGTTTTCCAAAACTTGGTATGCTGCTGCTTTTTCATACAATTATTGGATCTCTGATTCATGGGCATTCATCTGGAGTGTGCCAATGCTGCTGACAGCTGTAGGCATGCAGCACACTTTTGTAAACTGTCTGAACAACTAAACATTGAGATTTACTGGGTGACTCAAATATTTTAGTGTCTCATTTAGCCAACCACTTCGAACTTTTCATTAAACTAGAGTTTCTCACCTGAAGAAATGGTATAATGTGAAAGCAAAAGCAATTTACTTGCATTTTATAAGATGAGTCAGTCATCATTAGCTTTAGTAAAAAACTTAGGAAGGTTGGGGCAGAAATATATGAAGATATTCAGAAGAATCTTATCCAGTTTAATTTAGTAATCTAAGCTAGTGTTATTTCAAAGCCTTTTGGCCATGGATATTGCACATTCATTTTTTTCCTACAAAACTTGAAAGAAAAGTAGCGTCTCTTTTTACTTATTTTTTTCCCCAGATCAAAAATGACAGGAAGTTATTTGCAGTTGTCTTGAAAGTGAATTCCTGCTGAAAGTGAACTCTTGCTAAATGGTTAGAAATAGCTACTCATAAGTATTTTCAAAGTAGCATTAAACCAAAGAATTTTCTCCCTTTATACTGATGACATTACAGTCCAAAGAGTTGAACCGATCCCAGTTTATGCAATTGATGATAGTATTTTATTGTCAAAAAACAGCACTCCTGTCTTTATCTTCAGCATTTCTTAAAGACAGAAAACTGTAATTTGGGAAATTGAACAGAATAATTCCATGTTTTACAGCAAATGGTTCTTTAATGAAAACAGGTGGTCAGCTTTTAATACTAAGAGGCTCCATATGAAAAATTGTCCAGAAACATTAAATTCAGCAAGCAAAATTCCATGTCTTGAAAGGAAAGCTGACCTGGCTTGGGTTCACATTGTTACAGTAGATTTTTTTTTTTCCAATGCCCTTGTCTTTCTCTGAGGTAGATACACAAGCTCACCTGAGGTACCACTGCATTTTATTGGGTAGAAAGAAAATCTGATTTAATTTCTACTGATTTTACTCACTTAACAAGGTAATCTATAAAACCGTAGGCATGACTGGGTTTCCATTCTGTAGTTTAGTACTAATGTACCACTAAAGGCACTGATCTAAATGGAATGGTTAAAGGATGTTATATTCAACACAAACCAAAAAAACAAACTAAAGCTGAAGCAGGGAGATTGTGTCCTACAGACTGCATAGTTTAATAGCAGTGAACATGGAAACATGATCTAGAGGAGATGTCTCCTGGCTCTCTCTGTGCAGCCTACCCTGCCCAAGTCAGCCTAACATCAAAGAGAGTTGCTAAATCCTCTGCAGCAGTAGAGGGAGGGAGCTGAGTCAGTGGCTGGGGAGGTGATGCTCAATGTGTCAGTGCAAATGCTGCCAGGCTGGGAAGGCTCAGGGACACGCAGAGGGGATGATCTGCAGCCCTCGGGAGGGGCTTCTCTTCTCTGTGAGGGGCAGTCACTGGTGAGTACAACCCCTTCCTAACTGGTTCCCTTACCTAAGGAGTGGGGCTTTGTGCAGTGAGCTTCTTATCGCGTGGGTAGCAGAGAGGTCACACTGTGAGGCTGTGGTAAGGAGGATGTGCCTTCTCTGAGGACTCCCTTGAGCATCCCTTGATCACATCCTGTGAAGAAACACCCCCTTGGCAACATCAGTATTGCACTGTGACCATCCTCCTGTCTGGGGGTTCCTGGCAGAGATGTCCAGGGGGTTCCCAGTATGTGGGAATTCAGCGTGGGATACTGGAGCATGGCGCTGTATTGCTGGAGCCTCTGGAAAAAGCTCTTCTGTGGCGTGTGAAACCTGGCGAGTCACTGTGAAAGCTGTAGCCTTATGTAAGAGTGCACTTAAAGACTTAGCTGCAGATAAGGGGTGACTGAGATATGTTGACTCTTGTTATCGAATAATTGATGCTCTGCTAAAAGCAGTTGGAATTGAATTTGTTGGATCAGCTGTGGTCGTAGCCTGAGAGTGAAACTTTTGACAGTTCCAGCCCTTTTTGGACCAGTTGCAGTAGGTCTTTTTATCCAAGACCTGGTCCACTATATGGAGAGTTATGGAGTGTTATCTCTGTTGCCTAATGTCTGCATATGATAAGTTTGGTAACATGAGACTGCCAAAAAAAGAAGGAAAAAAGTTCCGGTAGCTTTCTAAGAAAGGCACTCGGCTCTTTGAAAGAGGAAGCTCTCTTTGATATAGGATACCCTGGAGTGTTAAATGTGAGCCCAAAACAGCACAAAGGGCTGCAGTATTTTTTAACTCAAAGACATTTGGAGAGTTTTCAGTAAGGCCTGGCCTTTGTTTCTAAGTGTTTATATAATCTACGTTGCCAGGAATATTGATAGTTACATGCAGTTTTACAAGGAGGAGTGTTTAACATCTAATGTAACAGCAGCACTTGTGTAGGGCTGTCACTTCTTTACAGCCATGCTTATTTACATTCACAAGTCTGACAAGCCTTTCATCCTGGTTTGTATTTCGGCTGTTTCCCATGCACTGTGGCCAAGCAGTGGGTTTATCACAGCCACTTTGCCTGTGTGGTGGTGGTGAGGTGTCTGAACTGTGCACACACCAAGTCTCTGACTGGAAGAATTTCCATAGCTCTCACTGTGTTGTGTGCAGCCTGGGTGGTTACATAGCTCTCCATGTATTTATGGGTATGGAAATGATCTCTGTTAGGAGAAGCTGGTGTTGACCATGGAGAATTCTATTAGCAGAACTGAGGCCAAAATAAGGAGAGCAGCATCAACAACTGCACTCTATAACACTCACTGATGAACAAATGCAGCTTCTGCCACCTACATTTAACAGTGCAAACTCCTAACACAAGTTAAGAAGAGTAGCAGCCATTTGTTTACCCCTTCCTAGATGTGTGTTTGTCATGGAGCGTTAGTAAAGCCAAATTCTGACACATTGTCAAAATACTAATTTTTCTCAAAAATAACTGTTACATTGTCACACTGTTGTGAAGTGATTATGGATTTGGGTTGTAACTTCTTCAGGGGTGAAAAAGAAGCCAGGCTGTGAGAGAGTAGCAGCTGTCAGCTTTTGAGGGCTTCCATACTGCCAGGGCATTTTTTTTTCTGCAGAAGCAAAGGCAGCCGTGGAAAAGCCTCTGCTACTTGCAATGAGATTCCTCTTCTCAGAAGTGGGGGTCAAGGCTGCCTCTTTTTCATGCAGGAAAGTTGTGCTGCTGGGAGTGTAGGTTCCCTTGTCAAGCAGCTATGCTGCTGGGCTGGAGGAAAGCAAGCTGGGAGATACAATGATCAAAGACTGGCCCTCTCTTCCCAGCATGTGTCTGCTGGAGCATCTCAGCCTAAATAAATCAGGAAATAAAATCAGGCTGGGGAAATGGTTGTGGTGCCTGGGTCTCTCTAGTTGTCACTGGGGTTTTTTTCCTCAAGAGTAATAGCATGGCCTTCATGGTGATAGTCATTCCACATAACTTTTTTAGCTTATTGTCTTGGGTTGATTTCCTCCTAAATTTGTCTCAAACAGAGACCATTTGGGACCATTCTTTATAGATCAAATTAAACTGTACCACTTGTTGATTGCAAAACTCTGCTAACAGGTATGTTACATAAGAGATAACAATTGAGAAGCTGGAGGTTTTTTTTCTGGTAGCTGAATTTGCAGGATCTTTGACCAATTAGGATTTTACATCTAGATAATAACCCTATGCAGTTACCTTGCTGTTACAAAACAGCTGCTTGGCAGTGGAGTGTCCTCTCTGCTCAGAATGGACCTCAGAAATGGGTAGGCAAGATGTGGATGGAAAGAGGAAATGGCTGTGGCAGGTTGGGGAAAGCTAAACTGGAGAGCTCTCAGTTAATGGGACTAGAAAGAAAAATCTTGATTTGCTGTGCACGTGGTCAGTCTAGAGACTTATTAACATGGCCTTACTGTGGTTTAAGACTGGTTACTCATGGATCATTCCCCTCAGGCTGTAGAAGTGCTCACAGACATGTAATGACAGGAGCTCTTTGCCCACAGAGAGATAGTGCTGCATTGCCTGCATCTCTTACATTTTGGGGTCTTATCAGACAGATTATCAGGTCCTCAAAATGATAACAAATCTGGCACATTGTCTGAGGTGGTGCCAGGTTTCTTTGGCTCATGGGTTGATGTCTGGCTTGAGAAATACTGGGGTGATCTCCTGCCCATGCCCACTCTTTCTCTGGGTGCTTGCAAGAAGGTGCATCACAGATTTGCTTCAGACCTGCTTTGTGTCCGAAGGTTTACTTTTTCAGTTTAGTTTGCTATTGTTTGAAATGTCAGCTACCTCTGGCCTTATCCCGCCTAAAGTTGTAAAGTTTTCCCTCCCTCTCGTCACTTGGCTCGGGAGGTAGGGAGGTTTTGGGACCATTCCAGGGCTTTTCTGAAGCTGCTTTTTCCACTGTCAAATGGGGTCTGGCACTGAGTCAGCCACTACTTCCTGGTTCTCACCCTTCCCTTGCAGGCAGACGGATGACCTGCCTTAAGGGAGAGACTTTTCTTGGGAGGTGAAGTCAGGCACATAAAGTAAATGCTGACCACAAACATTAGCCACCTACACACCTATGAACACATTAATCCTGTGTTAGCAGTCCCCATGCTGCATTTATTGTTATTATTTGTGCAGTGCTTTGGAGATTACAGCAATATGTACATTTCTCTAATTCTTACAGATTAGCATATTACACCAAGGCAGAAACTTTACTGAGATAATTTATCCATATTCTGATGAAAAGGAGTGTGTTTGTTATGAGAGCTCAGTGAGGCACAGAACTTACTTTTTACAGTTCCAGAGAGGAAAAATTTGATAAGTGAGTGGGAATCTTGTTAGCCACGTCTTGCCCTGTGCTGAGGGGGAATGAAGGTATCAATTTACCTGCCTTCCTCTATTTGTGTGTTGTAATGTTTACTGACTTTTCTTCCTGCCCCAGTTCTTCTCTGGAAAGCTCCTCTCTCATTTTATGAATGCTTGAGTGCCACCAGTTTTATCTTGCCCAAGCATCTGTGGAAGAGGATAAAGGAAGACACTATTTAAGCATCTGATGCATCCTGAGCTGCTCAAGAAAGAAATAAGTACCTTACCTGCCTCTACAAAGTATGATCAAGGGGAGTTTGATCCACACCTCTTGACATTCACCAGGGCTGAAGGAATTCCACCTTGAGGTGTGAGTTTCCTGTTCCTTCCTTAATCTTGCTCTTCATATTTCTGATCTTTTCTGTCCCCTCCATTTAGTCTTTGCTGTTAAAACTTTTTTCCCTGATGCCATGCTTAACTTGATACGAGTTTATGCTTTGCATAATTAGATGTGAGAGAAAATATCATTTGACAATAATAGCAGGCATGCTTTTTGAAGTCAACCAGTTAGTGTGCATAACCATTAACTTAAGGAGAAGCTCACTTGGGCCTAAAATAACACTCATTGCCCAGACAGAAAATTAAAAGACTAATTCATGTGAAAAAATAGCCTGTGTCTAGAAATCTCCATGTTCCTGATCCTACCACTGGTTCTCTTTATAGAGATACTGCACTTGGATAGACAATTGCTGTCTTCTGGGCTGCCCATGTGGTTGGAGAGTTTGGGAGGGGAGCTTGCCTGGTGGGAGGAACCAAGAGAGGGTGGCTGACCTCACAGCCAAGGTCTCTTAATTGCCTCTTTCAAAGCAGTATGTTCCAGTTGGGCTCTTCAGTGTTTGCTCTTACTGCAGGCTGCTCTCTTTCTCAGCTGCAGGGCAATGATTTCTACCTTAGAGACCTTCAAAATCATCCCTTTCTCTTCATTAATCAAGGACTTAATCAGATTACAAGAATCTAAATGATTTCAAGCACTAAATTTTTAAGTTTTGTGGAAATTTTCCCCTCCTTAACATGTGGTAACATGCAGACTCATTTACGTTAATGGCACAATACTTCTCTCAGGAGATCATTTTCTAATTGCTGGTAACATTATCTGTGGACAATTAGTATCTGATGGGATCCCTTCACTCCTGCTTGGTGAAGAGATTAAGCCTCCAGGGCAGCTGCATTCCACAAACAGCTGAGTTGCTGGGAATCCTCATGGGGCCCCAAAAGATTCTTAACTCTCTTGTTTTTAAAAGAATGTTTTTCAGTAATTTTATGTGGCTTTGATGGTAGAATGTAAGTGATGGAGAAAAATACCTGAGTCACTTCATGCTGTTCTTTTTCGTCATGTTATGATATTTGAAACTTTGCAATTTGGTTGGTTTTAGCTGTCAAGAAGATACATTTCCCATGGATGCTTTAGACTTGAGAATACTTGTACTTGGCTGAAATTTTTAGGTAACAATAATAAATAGTCTTTGCATGTGAACTTGTATCAAGAGGAACAGAGAGATTAATCCCTTGAGGAAATCATAACTGTTTTGCTTTCTAGATGAATATCAATTAATTTCATGTGGTCTCACATAGATTTTCATCTTCTTTTTGTAAGTTCTCTTTCTCTGTATCATTTTGCATTACACCAGTGTGCCTTTGCTTTCCACAAAGTTTCATCTACTTTTTTCACTTGTCTCTGGTGGGATATTCACTACATCTCACACTCTCAGCCCAGCTTGACTGTGGATCTTAGGAAACTCTTCTATCTCCTTTCAGGTTGCAGGTTGGTAATGTAATGTCCCTTGCAATCTGCTGGAGGTTTCCACTCTTTTCCCGTCCTTTTTCACCTCTTGGTTCTCTTCCCCATTCTGTCTCTTTCAGTCTTACAGGATTTTTGGCCCAGTTTACTGGCTTGCAAAAGACAGCTGGTTGTGGCTGAAGAAAATCAAGATTTTTTCAGGCATTGTTTATCTCTGGCTTAAGTTCCAGCAGTGCCCTATGCCAAATAAAATGTGCATTTATAGAGGTTTCTACCTTTTCTCCAGCAGTAAGTCAGTAGCTGTAGGAAGAAAAAAAGGAGCTCAGCAAGATGCAGGTGGTTTTCCTCAAGTTGTCTGCTCCATGCAAATATATTACGCTTGTACACTTTTTTCTGATATGAAAGGCTGTAAAGCAAAGGTAAAGGTGAGCGAATAAAACTTAAATCCAGGTGTGTAACTTCTTATCTGAGAGAGGAATGTGAAGGTAGTGTGTATGTTCCTTCATGGTAAGCTTACCTTTTGTTCTTCCTTGCTTATATGTGAGGAAGTAAGGTAATAATTCTCTGTCAGATGGGAATTAGTAAGCTGGGCAATGCTGCTTTGAAAATTTAGGAGTGGTAAATACATGGGGAAGGGATTCTGGAGCAAATGACATTGGAGTAGTGAGCATTTTTGTAGAAGTGAACTGTGTGTGAAAGAAAAAGATTGTTTGCACTTACCATTCTTTTGTTACTTCATGTCTTTTGTCAGGGTAATAATGAAAATGGACCTTTCTGAAATCATAAATGACAGTTATAAGTCATTGCAAGGTGGTAATACATGGACATGTAACTGGGAATTGACTTCCTCTTGCAAAATTTCCATCTTAGGAGACAGGTTTTCAGAAGCATGGACTCAGAAATATGCATTTCTTGTGATTACAAATGGTTAATGTGCCAGTGTGCTTCCCAGTGGACTGTGGCTCTGAGCTGTTACTGGTGACCTTGAAAATCTGCTCACAGTAAGCCAATAGGTAAGAAGATGCAGAGATACCTCAAAATGTTGATATGCAGGATTTTGGTTGCTGTTCAGATCCACTGGCCTATATGCAGAGGGCTGTTACCTCTGTTTTTTTCTAGTCTCATTCAAATGAACTAATTTTTTATCTTCCTTTTTCTGACACCAGTTCCTGATTCTCATTTCTCTAAAAGTCTGACTTTGGTTCTCAGGAACAAATGAAGATATTCAGTCCAGTCTTAACTTGCAAATTAGCTCTAAGAGAAAACTAGGCTGAACATTTTTCACTTGAATTCAGTGTTCTTGCTTCTACTTGTGCTGTAGGGTTAGTAATCTTTTAATCAGCATTAAAGTTTTGTCTGTTCAATACTGCTTATTGTTACCATCCCCCCCACCAATACTGTTCTTTTTTAATTGTCTTCCTCTTCAGGAAGGCTTTGCCTTCTTTAATTTTTTTCCTGAGTAATCACTTGGAAAGGAGATTTTTCTTCCCCTATCGCTTCTGCATTTCTCTTTTTGTGAACTGCGCCTCCTGTGTTTTGTGTGTAAACATTCTTAGCTGTAAGTTGCTCTTTGAGACCCAGAGGCAGATACAGGACCAGTTCAAGGGAGGTAAGTAGAGGTTTAATCTCATCTGTTTGTGTTGTGTTACATGGTGGGACAATCCCACACGGTGGAGTTAGAGATGAATTGAAGTGCATGACCCAGTGCTGCAATATCTCCTTTCCAGTTGTCCATATTTCTTCTCTGTAGGACTTTGTGATGAGCTGTGTGTAGGTTCCTAGGGCCAGAATGGGCCCTAAGAAATGATGTAATAATGGGGTTCTGCAAAATGTCTGGTGTAGTGTGTAAGATCATTTCCTTTTAAATAACAACACTTGCTATACAGTTATTTTGAAATGTTTGATACCATTTACATTTTCTTAGAACAAGCATTCATGCAGAGGGACATTGCCATTATGTAGAATGAAAGTCTCTGGCCAGCACAAGGTAAAGGTTATGCTTCACTTTGATTAGAGAAGCAAACAGTTGGTTTGGAGTCAAGCAAAGCTTTTTTCCCCTCCTTCTCTCTCTAGGTGGTTGCTGTTATTCTTATATTTCTTTGATTTTTAAAATAGAAAAAAAGAGTAAAATTATTTTTTTAAATTTGACCATGTATTCTAAAAATACAGAATATTTTGGATGAAAAGTAGATTTGATAGTAGAAATCTGACTTTCTTTTGGCATTGGGAGATGCTGCCCTGACAATTAAGCTACTAAGAATTAATCTTTAGCATCATGCACAAAGGAGATGAGAGCAGAAAAGATTATGCCTTGAAGAGCAGTTTTGTCAGTGATGCTGAAGTGGGTCAGAGTTGGGTGTCTGGACCTGAAGCCAGGCAGTGTAGGTGGCTTTGGGTGACCCTGCTGCCAGCAATGCAAGTTTACACTGAGACAGGTACTCCAGGTGAGCCCTGTCACTTCTGGGTGGTTTTGTTTCTGTTGAATAAAGCAAAACAAAAGCACAGAGATGTTTAAGGGTCTGGAAGTAGTCTGCAAGGCTCAGTGGGCATCTTGGGGTGTGAGTGAGCAGCAGCAAGGCTGGGAGCCTGTGCCTGGGCATACCTCCCGTGGGCCCAGCCTGTGTTCGCTCCTGGGACACACCTGGGGGATTCCTGAGCAGCCCCTGCTCACCTCTGGTGGCTGAATCTCTGCTTTCCCATCGCCAGCTCTGCTGCCTTTCTCCCAGAGAGCTCTGGCAGCACTTCTGCTGTCAAAGCAGGCCGACAGGCAGTGTGTGAGCACTGCCTTCCACAAGATCTTTTTCACTGGAAAGATTGAAGCCTCTTTCATTGTTTTCATGGCTCTTTGGGAAAGTGAATTCTGACAAATGTGGCAGAAATCTTCTCCCAGCATGCCAGCACAGTGATAGTCCTCACTGCACTGGTGGCAAATACCTCTCTCCTGCCTTTCCCTTAGGAAAGTCTGTTGAGGATGCTGATATAGCCTGTGAACTGGAACTGTGACTTGAGTAGTCCTATCTTCTATGGTATAAGCCTGTCAAATTTAATTTAAGGGTATTATAGTCAGTAATACTCACTGTGTGAGTGTTCCTATTTATAGAAATATAAATGGTTAAGGCTCTCTTGTGATATGGAGCTAGTGAAGCTAGTGATTTTAATAATATGGTTTTTATTAAGTTCAGTTCTCTCAGAAAAAAAAGGGTTTTTTTCTTTCCTTATTAGTAAGAGAATGAGTATGGCCTTGTGTTCTTGGATAATTTGCAAAAACAAAACTAGAAACAGTCCATGGATATTTAATTCTCTATGCTTTCATTAAAAGTGCAGGATACTTTGTGACAGTGCCATGTTCTCACTGCCTAAAGTTCAACCACGATGTAATCCGTGGTGTGGATTATATATGTCTGTATTTTAAGTAATTTATTCATATTAAAGTTATCAGATAGTCTTTATAATTTGGTATATTGTAGCTTTTCCAACTCCAATGTGACCATTTTTCAGGATAGTGTGTTTATTCAGTTCAATCACTGCTGTTTTCAGTACAAAGTGTAACACCTCAAGCTCATCTTTTAGATCCAAAGTTCATTAAAAGAGTTTTTGGCTGGGGGTGGGGGGGGGGATTGGAGTGTTTGGGTTTTGTTTGTTTGGTTGGTTTTAGTTTTCTTTTTTTCCTCAAAGTATTTTTATTCTCTGCTTTTTACACACTTTTGTTTTTTTTTAGTTGGAGTGCTCCCTGAGGAGGAGGGTTAATGGAGGTATGCACTGCTGACTACAGGAGATGGATTGATTTCTGAAAGCAAGTGAAAATGCTTGAAATGCTTCAGCTT
>VZTN01025526.1:83208-119947 GCA_013400515.1 Erpornis zantholeuca | reverse complement strand
TTTTTTTTTTTTTCTGGTTTCCTGATCTTTAATCCTGACAGAGAAGGAAAAAAATGAAATTAAAACCAGCCTTACAGAGAGCTGTCATGCAGTGGTGATGGGGTTTGTGTTTTGTCTCTTTTCTAGTGGTGATAAGAAATGAGTTCAAAGATACTGAAAGAATGACAGTCTTTGGCCTTTTCATGAGTAAAAGCATTAGTGAGCTTAAAGTATGAAATGGGGAGAAAAGCAGTGAGCTAAAAATTGTGTAAGCTTGTTGCACTGTTAAAAGAAGCTCCTATAATCTTCATGCCTTCTGAATCACTTAGTGAGCACGTACTATATGGCATGCTTGCTTTCTTTTAAACATAACAGGACACATTATTAACTCTATTGCAAAGGCCATGATGTTTATGTTTATGTGTTCCTGTAGGATGCAAGGTCCTGCAGAGTGTACTCTTCCCTTTGTACAGCATTGCATGGTTTATTAATACCCATTTCTTCCTCTGAAATTCCGTGTAACTTAATGAACTTTGACAGGACAGACTCAAGGCTATATTGATATCACAGCTCCACAGAGGGAGAGATGACTGTCAGATCAGATATCTGGCTTAATTACAAATTTGTTTAAAATTTTATCTTTTGCTCCAATCTGGCAGAAGCTAAACTGATACAAACCAATCCCAACCTGATAAGAGTGTGACTGCACAGAGATTGGTACAGTGATTTAACTAACACACTCTCTGCCTGAGGGGAGGCGGGTATGAGGGAGAAGCTTTTTTATTCCTGCTTCTTGCTTTTTTCTCATTGGTGGTCTGCTGTGGCTCCAGCTGTGCATCCAGGAGCAGACAGGATGGTGGGTTCGTGGGGTACCTGGGCAGGTGGGGACTCCCCTGCAGCTGGGGCCACGTGGGTTGGCTGGGATGTACAGGATGCTGGGGCTGCTGGCATGGGTTTGGTTGTTCACCCAGCTGCAGCTGTGCAGATTGAGGTGGGTTTGGTTGTTCACCCAGCTGCAGCTGTGCAGATTGAGGTGGGTTTGGTTTGGTTGTTCACCCAGCTGCAGTTGTGCAGATTGAGGTGGGTTTGGTTTGGTTGTTCACCCAGCTGCAGCTGTGCAGATTGAGGTGGGTTTGGTTGTTCACCCAGCTGCAGCTGTGCAGATTGAGGTGGGTTGGCACAGCAGGCTTGGCTGCTGCTGTGCTGCTGGGGAAACGATACAGCCTGGGATTTACATCCGCTGCTGCTGCAGGGCCATGGTGAGTCTGTGTTGGAGAGGTGGTAAGCTCTGCATCTGTGGGTGTTGGTTGGCAGTGTAGCCAGCTCTTGTTGAATCTTAGCCATTGGTTGAGTGCAGAGCTAGAGATAGATACCAGTTTTCTTGTGTTCTTGCTGTAAATTTAGCATCTACACTCTGGTGGCACTTAGCTACTCTTGAGGATGGTGCCTGTTATTCTGTCCAGACTATATAATAAAAGGTCTTGGACCACAGGTGGTCTGCATCTTTTCAAACCACAAAAGAACACTATTATATTCTCCAGAATGGGGATCTTATTATTTTATTAATTTACTCTCTTTCTCAATTAGCCGGATGATATAATAGAAGCATAATAGTGACAGGACAAGGATTTAAACTAAAATAGAGTAGGTTTAAATTAAATATTGGGAAGAAATCCTTTACTTTAAGGGTGGTGAGGCTCTGGAACACTTGTTCACAGAAGCTGGCTTGGAGGAGCTGTGTATATCCTATGCTGAAAGTGTTCACAGCCAGGTTGAGTGTGGCAGTCTGGTCTAGTGGAAGGTGTTCCTGCCCATGGGTTGGAACTAGATGATCTCTAAGGTTCCTTCCAACCCAAACCAGTTCATGACTCTATGATAACAGAAGAAGCATGCCAGACGCTTATTTTTGTGATGTGTTTAAGGGGAAAGTATCTGAACTCCACAGTACAGTGTCATATCTGTCCATGTTGTATATAGCCCCATGCTTTTTCTTCCCTTGTGTTTGAATTCAAGCTACAGAGCATGCAGGAAAGACATTTCTTTTGCTTTCTTCTAACTTAAGTACCCATGAGGGTTCTTAGGCGTTTAATTTTTCAGGTGTCTTGACATAGCACTTTTAAATGCTTGGCATTTGGAGTTTTGTGTAACAAATGTAAGCACTAGTGCAGGAGTAATCCTCTTCTATATAAGATTCACAGGCAGTCAGTGAATCCAGTCTGTCTGTGATGGAGATTTTGTGTACACAGACAAAATCAGAAGAAATTGAAATGTCACCTCCGGTCTCACCAGGCTCTACTAGAATTTCAAAGGTGTTACTACCTTCCAAAGAATATTCCTTCATCCAGTGAGGAAAAGGAGTCACTGATAATCCATAGGTATGTTAGCTTGGCTTTTTTCCTTGCCTAAGAATAGATGGCAAAGCCAAGCTTTTTGTTGATTGTGCCGCTACTCTCTGAGTCAGTTGTACCACGTATAATGGCATCATTTTCTTGTGAAGGTTTTCAGTATCCTTTGAGTTCTGTAAGAAGACAGGACAATTTAAGTAAAATAATTCAATGAAAAAAAAGGTCTCGGACTTTGTGTGACAAAATTTAAAAAGTTTGATTATTTTCTGGCAATTCAAAGATGCAGGTCCTAAAATTATAAGATCTACCAGAATGTCTTTTCAGGTGAGTCTGGAAGCCTGAAATTTCTGGTTTAGAGTTGCCTACATGGAGACACTGAGCCAATGTCATAACATTTGAGAAATCCTGAATTTACTAGGTAAAAATGATGAGACATTCTGGGAAACTTTTTTCTGTCTTTTTCTTCCAGAGAGCAGATCTTCCTGCTGTAAAACATTTTGAATGTTTTGTTATGGGTCTCATGAACTAAAATTAATTTTTTAAACCATTACCATTTAATGCGAATGAAAGCTCTGTGTTTCTAGTTCTGTTTCAACTTAGTTGCTGCAGTCCACAAGGCTAAAACTTAAAGCCATCTGGTCTTAAAGGAATGGGAAATATTTTTGTACTAGCTAAAACACTAAAGCAGGAAAACACCCCAGATATCATAGTTTCCAAAATCTGCAATTTTCTTTCCCTAATGTAATGATCAAGTTTTCTCTTACGCAGATAACCTTTTCCAAATATTCAACACTTCTGAACTTTCTGATTAGATACAGGCAAAAAAAATCTCCCTGAAACTGGACAAGATTTTTGTTTCTGGTTTTTTTTTCCCCTTTCATTTAAAGGATATAGTGGACTTTTATAAATATGGAGTTGCCTGAATACAAATGCATTAATATCTCCCATTTTTAGGCAAATTCCTTTGTCATAAAATACACCAAACTCAGAATTTAATTTACCGTGTAGACTTTCACGTTCAAAACAGTTTCTGGACTGATAAACCAGGACTGACACTTGAAGATATTCCTTATAGTTGGTGTGTGTTCATCTTCCAAACTCATTTTAAAATGGATTGTCTCTGTTTGAAGATCCAGTGAGTCAGGTTCACTTTGCTGGGCTCTGGTTTCATATCACTGGAAGCTGTTTGACACTGATGTAACTCAATGAATCACTGCCTTCCTGCTGCCAGGTATTTTAAAGAGAACGAGTGTGTCAGAAGGATGAAAATATTTTACATTGTAGCTGAAATTGATAAAACCAGGTTGTGTTGGATGGTGGTAGCTCAGAAAGTAAACTCAAAGATGTATTTTGTTTACCTTGGTGTTACGAAGTAAAATTTCTCTGAAGTAAAATAGCTTATAGCCTGGGTCTTGCTGGCAGTCTTTGAGTTCATATAACGAATGGAGCTGTGATGAATTTGTCTCGCTCAGTTACTGGTCAGCCACTATGGGTAGGATTTTTCAAGCATGAGCTTTCTCATCTGCCAGTTAAACATATAAGGCAATTGTCTTGTACCTCACTATAGTCGACACAGTGAGCACCTCTTTAGGTCAAAGGATGGTAGGATAAGTGAGATGGTTTGCAAAATAGCTCAGCCTTACAAAACCCAGTCCGCATCTGTGATCCAAGAGAATAATTGCATACAATAGATAGCAAAACTTCTCAAAGTAAAGCATGTACTTAAATGTTTTGCTGACTGGCAAATTCGCCTTCTGTCTGAAGTCTTTAGGAGTTTATTTTTACATGAGGCATTTGCAGTCAAAACAGCATTGCTATCTCTGCTTCATTTCTATGGAAAGATTTAAAAGATTGCAGGAGTTTGGAAAAGAAATCTTGCCCTTTGGCCCGGAATGGCTGCCAATTCTGTCACGTCATGCCATTCCAGGTAGCAGGAGAGCAAGTTTGCATTTGCAGTACTAATCTTTACCCTGTGCTGTTCGTGGGAAGTAGGGGAGTCTTCTGAAAGCAGTGATGGCACAGGGCTGGTAAATGCCATATGCTCTCTGAGACCAAGGTGGGTGTCTCTGTGCAAACCCTCCCTTACAGCCCTGGGGTGTGTCTGTGCGCTGCTGTGCTGCGCTCTCCCCCATCTGCCTGAGCCAGCCATCTGCACTCACTGCCGTGAGGAACCCTGGGCATTTAGAAAGGTCCTTGATCTGAAGGGGTCCTTCTCAGCACCAGGGCTGCTACCTTGCCCAGCCAGTGGCACTGTGTCATCGATCAGACAAGGCCTTCATTCCCAAGAGGCCTGCTGAAATCCGGTCAGAGCGCTTACTGTACAGACCGGCTTTATTCCTTCATTTCGAATTTCCACTCCATAGTTTTGTACATGTATGGTCGATGTTGCATCAGAAGGTAAGAAGAGCATTCACTGTGAAGCTTAACAACACTGAATTGCTGTTGTAGTCACAATGTGACTGTTATCCACTGGGGTAGCAAATGTTGCACTGAGAACAACATTCACAACAGTGATCAACATTCATCCCTCTCTCTTCCTCAAACTTTAGTATTTGTAACAAGAGGAGTAAAAAATACTGCTTTGCCTGTCATTATATGAGAAGAAAACAATGCTTATATATTAGCATCTGAATTAAAATAAACAATCTGTAGATATCAAGGACAGATTTTCTGCAGTCAGTTTGGAAACTTTGTTCATTTATTATTAAGTATTTAGTGGGAACAGCAAACTGGTGATAAAATTGGAATTTGCAATTTATCTTAAGACAGAATGCAAATGTTTGAACTTTTTTTGGTTTTGGTCTCCATTGTTTTTGCAATCTCTGAGGGCAGTTCCCTTTAATTTTGAAGCCCTGTTCATGAGTACCAAGAGCAAAAGGACTAAATGTCATTTAAAAGTAATGTAGCAATACTTGCCAACAGCACAGCTTTAGTAGATTCTGAGACAGGAATGTGGGAGCAGTCATGGCCTTAAAAAAACAACAATAAGCTTTAGCAAATGGAGAATCTGCAAAAATATTTGAGAGCTGTGCACAATCCCTTCTTGCTGTGTTGAATTTTTGCTCTCAAGATTTTTTTGGGGTTGGGTTTAGGAGAGAAACCTCACAGAAGACTTTAAAAAAAATTGATAAAAATATTTACTTAAGAGCTGCCTTGAAGACCACTCCCTCGCTGGAGCTAATTTTTTTTTTCTCCTTTTCCTGGCTGTTTTATCTGTCTTAATGTAGCTTAGTTCACAGATCATAGCATTTTGTGCCAAATTCTCATATCGTTTGTTATGATAATGGTGTGGTGCATTTGTCTTGCTAAAAGTATTAGTTGAGGTGACCTCTATTCAGAAGTGTGCATCAAAGTTAAGGAGGTCATGCCTTCATTGTGCTGCTATGAGCAGAGCTAAGAATCTGGGTGGAGTTGATATTTCCACAGCAGGAATTTGTCCTGTTCTCATAGTTTTAAGAAATAATAGGTTTCCAGCAAAAAGATTTCACAGCTTTAAGATTCAGTATTGGAGGAGGAGGATTAGTATCTATTTGCACACAGTTTTAAGTGATGACAGAACTGTCACCCATGCCTTACCCCAGAGAGTGAGCACCTGGATCTCCCTATGGGGAGCATCCTTGCTCTCCTCAGTGAAGAGGAGGAGAAGAGTGGATGGGTGAATTCCTGCATTTGGATCACATTTGGAAGGGTTTTCCATTTCCCAGCACTTAATGACTTCATGCCTTATTTGTAAAGGCTTTGAGGTCATCCATCATTCACATTGTCACAGCTGGGAGTTGAAGAGAAGTAAGGTATTCTGCTTTTCTTGCAATAAGCCAATTTAGGTCATGTTCTGGGCTAGTAGTGCTATATCGGGTCATGAAAATAAGCTTAACTGTGTGGCTTGATAATATTCAGAAATAATTTCAGGAAACAAAATTTCAATTTTTATGTATAAAGTTCCTGGCTTCTCAGGTATTTAGGTACATATTTTGTGAGCCATAGTGTTTCTGCTGTCCTGGTGTGAAGTTTCAGGACAAAAATACTCAGGGTTTTCATGGTGATGAAAGTTAGGCTAATACACTAATTTTTTAAGTAATGTTTTCAATTTTATTATATTATTAACATTATTCAAGTCTTAGTAAGGAGGAACATTGCAGAAATGCTGAGTAAGGCACAGTAGATTACAGATATTTTTTCACACAATGAAAAATAAAATGCAGTAGTAGTGTAAATCAACTCAAATATTTTCTATGGCATAAAATTTCCATATCCTGTGAGAATTCTTTAATTAGAAGCTGATGTTCTGCATTAGGTCAGAGAAGGAGATGAACAGCAGTTTGGTTGGATAGTCATTAGCTCAGGGAAAATGGAGTGAAAAATGCTCAGCATTAATTGAATGGAAAATGGCAAGTACCTTTTTTGCTGGCACAACCAACCTCTACTGAAAATCCTTACAGAGCCTGAACTTCCTGCTCTGCACAACTTGCACAGAGCCTGTTAGTGTTTTATTGTGGAGATGAGAATATCCCTTCTGGTATTGCTTTTCAAGGAGTAATGGGATCACCTTCTGCCAAAGAGTGAGGGGAATAGCTCCTTTCCATTTTCTCTGGGCTAGGGGAAAAAGATTCAATAGGCTGCCTTCTTAGCCTTCTCAAGGTAGGAAAATAAATCTGGTAGATTATAGGTCTCCATTTTTTTCATTTGCCTTTCCAAAGTTGAGGAAAATGTCAAACTGTTCTCTTGTCCCAGAAGAACCAGGAGAGAGGGTCTCCTGGTGGAGACAGTGGAATCTCCTCTTAGTAACTGGGATACTGCAGCCATCAGGGAACCCATTGTGTCAGAACAACTCCTTCATGGTTTTTTTGTTTTGTTTTTGTTCTGGAATCAGAAGAATTGTGCAGGAGTGAAAACAGAAAAATATACTGAGTTTACAAATCTGGTTTAAAATGTGCAAGGAAGACCTCACTGTTACCATGCTCTTGCAGAGCTAAGGACTGCCAACAGCCAAATTTGTTGCAAGTCAAATGCAACAGAGTGGCCAAAGGAGAAATATCCTTTGTATTTTCAGAGATTTACTGATTTGGCTGTCGCAGAAAAGAGCAAGTCATCTTGTGCTTAACTGCTTGTACATGCGATTCCACTGGCTGGTGTGTGCTGGCGAGTAGGTGACAGAAGTGCTTGCTGCTGTCTGTAAATGGTGCTGGTAGCTTCAGCTTTGTTAGTTGGAGTGTACAACTTCCTGTGTAATTTCACAGAGGCAATCACAGTGTCTGCTTTGTAGGAAAACAGCATCAAATTGTGACAAATGTATAAATCAGCCTGACTTGGGGTACCTTGAGTCTTCTGACATTTGACTGTAATCTAGCTGAAGGTTGGGTGAATCTTGGAGCCAGTTTGAGAGTAGTGTGAGCCTATCAGTAGGACTGAAGGTACCTTGGAAAGTCTGTCCTAATGTGGGTAAAATACTAATTACTTTATGGCACTGATATTAATGATAAATGTACGTTATTTTTTTGTTGAGAGTAAAAACTATGTAGATTTGTAGACACAAGTTCACGCTTACATGAGTATTTCACAAAGCTTGGGCAGCAAAAATAAACCATAAAATGTACCTTTTTTGTGCAGGTTTGAAGAATTGACCTGCTCAGTCACAGGCCAGAACCTCTTTCTCTTTTTCATTTGCATTCTATCTTTTCCTTCTTGCTTTACTTCTTTGACAGTACTGCTTCATGTCTTCTCACTTGGTTGCAGAGCATGAGTAACTTTTCCTAGAGATACCTCAGTGCCATGCCTGCCTTTCTGTCTCCTGCCCTGCTCTCTTGGGCCATGGCTACACAGAGATTGAACCATGTCAGAGAGCTTCCTGTGGTGCTGGGACTCCATCTGTGCTGTCAGTATATAGAGAGACTCTAGGCCAGGAGTAATTTTTGACAGACGGTTTGGACATGGCCACTCTGCAGGGGGAGGCAGTTTTATAGTGTGGATTAAGGCTGTTCCCTGCCAGCTGGGTCACTGCCAGGTCACGAGCCCAGACATGTGTAGTTTGTGAATATACATTTCAATCTTTGGTTATGGGTTTGTGGTTTTTTCCAGCACGACAACACAGCACTTCAGCCCTGAGTGAGAGAACCTTTTGGTCGACTGTCCATATCAGCAGTGATAAGCCATGGTATTGGGAACATCACAGGGCTGCTGAAGCTTAGCAGATGGTAGAGCTGAGGCAGCCAGCCACATGTGTGCTCTTTGACTGGCAAAACCCTTTGCAAATACATTCATTTTGACTTTGATTGTGTTCAGGAGGTAGCACATAGTGTCCTTCTGTAGCTGCAAGCTAACAGTGCTACCACAGATAACAGTTGCATTGCTGTTGATGCGTTGTCACTTTTCAGCTGCATAAGGCTGGTCATGTACAAGCTCCTTGGCTATGGAGATCTGTGTCTTGTCCCTGTGTGTGCAGAGCTGCTGAAGGCTGCAGCTGCACTAGCAGACCAGGGTCATAGCTTGGCTCCCTTGCATGGGCCCTGGGCCATGGTCTGGCCACACATCAGCCTGCAGCTTCTCCATCAGCACTACCTGAGCAGGGTGAGCACTATTGGTGTGTCCCAAGTGTAGGGACAACCCTGAGGGTCACACTTTCTGATGAATATTTATAAAATACAAGCTTCTGTTATTGATGTACGTGAAGCTGTGCTTGCTCTCCCGTGACTAAAGCCACTTTCTCTGGGCCTCTACAATCTCCTTTGGGGACAGTGGGGGCCTGTCTCTACCAGCACTTAGAAACCTCCAAAATCTTCAGAGCATGATGCCATACAAACAGAACAGGCAGGAATATTCACTTTCACAGTAGAATAAACAAGGTGAGGTTAGCTCTTAACCCACTGGAAAACACTCCACCTTATAAAAGACCTTGTAACCTGTATCCTGCTAGGCTCTCTTTATGCTCAGGCCCTGCTGGTATCTTTGTATGGAAACTTGTTAAATATATAGGAAATTAAAATAGGTAATAACTTGTTACAGCATGTTATGAATTACAGTAGGTGGGGGTTTTTTGTTGTTTCTGATGTGTTTGCTAGTGCATTAGTAGAGCACAGTGAGAATTTTGTAGGCTGCACAAGCACACCTAGAGGCATACAGAAACCCAGCCTGGGTGGGAAATCGAGGGCATAGGAGAAAGATACAAGGTCTTCCTCCTTGTAATAGCCTTTTTTTCTGCTTCTTAACCTGGAACAACTGAGTGTTCTCACTTTGTTATTACTATTTTGTCAATGATTTGTTCTAAATGTAAGGTATTTTTCTCTTAAACTGAAGATGCACGTATACACATATCTGTAATGCAGACACACACATCTCTGCTTCTACATTTTATGGTGGATCCTTACAGCTTCTGGAGGGCTCTAGCTGTATCTGTGTTTTGCACTGGTTTCCCTGGGGTTGTTTTACGGGTGAGGCAGTCCAAGATTGAGAAAACAGGTCTAGATCCAGCACAGCACAAAACCCACATGATGGCTTAGATGAATGTTCCTTGGCTTGAGGAGTTTTAAAATCCATGGTGGGTGTCAGCAGAGCCAATAAATTCTCCATCCTTGGCGTTAGCAGCACAGTACTATTGGCAAGGTAAATGTCTGCAGTTTGGAGTTTATCTTCTCTCCAGAAGGTATGTCTTCATACAGATGATGCCTTTCATACAAAGAAAAGTCTGTGAGGAAGAGTGTAATGTGATCAAGAGTGAAGTGGCAGATTGTGACTGTGTTTATGTGAGGACAAATGCTAAGTGATTTAATAGCCTTATTAATTCAAACTGGAATGAGCAAATCTGGTGGTAAGGTCAGTGGGAAACAAACACTCAGTATAACTTTTTACATTCAAAATGTGGATCCTAAATTATGAAACAAGATACTCAAATAAAAACATGAGGTAACATCCTGATTAATAATGTTTTCTTCAACAGCAGTGTACTACAAAGTGACCTTTCAAGCATTTTGCTTTGAAAAAAAGGTCCTGTATTTATTTCAAGCATTTGCTGATTTTATGCCAGCATAATATATATCTAAGCAGCTGTAGGTACACAGATCAGTAGACTATCAAATGCTTGTTGTGCATCATGTTTTAATAAGAGCAAATACATTTTTAATATACTTTTTTTTTATTTTAGGCTTTGCAAAGGCAATTGCTGATGTTGTCTAGAGCGAGTCTGTATGGCCAGCCCAGGGCTACATTATACAGCAAAATAGTTGTCTGCTGAGAGGCTGTGCTATTTGATGACTGAAGTGTTAGGGAGCAGGACAGTCATCCCTCAGGGCATAGCCTGGCCAGTGGGGTGCAACTTGGACTGCCATTCTCTAGAGCTGCCTCACATAATTCATCACAGGTGGGTAAAAAGGGAATGCAGTTTACAAGGGGTAATTATCTTAAAAATCATACTGCTTCTAAAATACTGTATGTGCTGTGATACAGGAGAGGTATTAAGCAGAAGATAAATGACAGTCCTTTCCTCTCCTTATCCCTCTGATTTACTGTTGTATTCTTTTGTGATGTTAAGAGCTGCTTAGTTTGTCATTTGCCTTTGTATTGTACAGCAGTTGTTTTCCTTTTGTGGTAGTCCTGCAGGGCTGAAGGGCAGGAGTGGGAGTAGTTACCACAGAGCACTAGGACTAGAGAAAAACACTGAAGAAAAATGGGCTAACACGGTTAGAAACCTAAAGTGGTGCCAGCTGAGGTTGCCTGCGTGCCTTCAGGACTGTCCCCTCAGCTTGTGGCTGAGTCCCAGTGGTGGAAGTGAGCACTTTTAAGGGGCAGGACACTGACACTGAGCTTTTAGGGGGAAGGACAGCTGTGGCTGCAGACCCAGCTCTGTCAGCTCTCCCCCTCGACAGGACCCTCTTGTCTTGTGCAGGGACAGCAACAAGGTGGTGGGATGGCTGGCTGGCACTGCTAGTCCAGTAACACTGTACAACATATCAGAAGGTGAGGCAAACTTAAATCGGTTGTGTGAGGTGCTGATTGAAATGATTACCTGTTCTGGAGTGTATCCCTGCTCTCTTCTCCAGTGAGATAAATGAACGGGGTCAGTGCCCCTCCCCTCCTCGTTCTACCACCTTCTGCCCTCTTTCTCTCCTAATTTTCTGAGAGCTTTTGTCTGGGTAATCTAAGGTTTAAAAAAAACCTGTTGATCTTGCACGTCTGACATGATTCTTACCCTCTCACCCATGGTACAGTGAAAAAACAAGCAGGTACGTTTTGTAAAGATATCTTCATCAGGATGATGGATGATTCTTAGATTTACTTCTGTGATTACCACAAGTACTGAAAGTAAATGAGAACCTGAGATATGCGGTCATGCTTTAATAGTTGGCATCTTAGTCTTTTACCTTAGAGCTTAAGTTTTAGATAAAAGAATTCACTCCTCTTTTTTATGCACCTATTTTTATAAAAAACTTAACCCACACAGAACTTGTTGATTCTGTTCAGGTGCAATGGTAGGAAACTATTTAAGAAAAACACTTAGAGTGTTTTTCTTAACACTGAGACTTCTTAGGCTGGTAGAAAATCTTTATTGATTTGGAATACTCTATAATATAAACTCACAGCCAGGAATTTCAGATATCAGAAATTAAAATTTCAATGTGCTTTTAAAGGCTGCATATTGTTTTATTGTGTGCTTTTCTGCACATCCATAGAAGACTATATGGGAAGGAAAGAGTGAAATTAATTTCCAGAGAGAAATGTTTTAGGATACTGGGCATTTTTCCACTGAACATCTCTGTGGAAATCTGGAAAAAAATGTTATTTCAGTTCTCTGCAAGAAAACAACGTTCTAACTGCAGTGCTCTTTCCCACCATCAAGAAATTTGAGAAAATTCTTTTGTAATTATTAACTAGCAGAAAAAAGGGAGCTTTTTTTGGAAAGCAATTTAGGAGATTATTTGCTTTTAAACAGAGTCTTCTTGGAAGTGTGAACTATGGATGGTATTTGTACTATTGTTTTCTGATTTGCTTTCAGATAGAAGGCAGTTTTAGCCCTTTGGAAAAGATGAGGGAGGAGGACACTATTAACTATGTCACTTCAAGCTGTGGATTCTCTGCTCTTTGCACTTCTCTGTTGCACACTACTCTGTGCAGTCCATGGTGGCCTGAATGCCTCCTGTATAGGACAGACTAGCAACAGCCAAGTCCCTATGGGACTTGAAAGAGCTTTGACTCTTCCTGTTGAAGGCTATGGGTGGTTTTTTGAGTGAAGACAATAAAAGGCAAGGAAGCTTAAAGCACCATTGATTTATATTGGTTTCTATTATTTGCTGTTAGTTACATAGCCACAGTGCATTGCAACTCATGATGAGTGTATTATTGATTCATCTGGTGTTTTATTATCTGTACTGCTGTTCATTTTTTGGGAGTTCATATCCTTGGTAACAGAGCTCACTGGGGCAACTTTCAGGGTGAATTTTTGTGCTGCTGGAAATCATTCTTCTAGAGGTTGGCACCAAATTAGCTGAAAGCCAGTAGTAGTTACAACTGAAAGCTGCCACTGACTGTTGCTTGTTTTGTAACAGCACAGCATATGCCCAGTTCCTAGGGGAAAAGACTCTTGCAGCAGCTGAAGAATGCAGCCTGTGATCTCCTTCTTCCCAGGGATGCTCCACCCAGCCCCATCGCTATAAATGGCAATTGCACTTTGGGGAATTACAGCAGACAACGAGCTAAGCAATGGCAGGTTCATCTGCAGCTGACATTTTCACTGTTGGGCATGCGATTCATGAACTGTAGCCGTGAGCTGTTGTGTGCACACTGCGAGGTCTGCAGCTTTGTGGGAAGCGTGCTCTGGGCTCTGTTGGGATGGGTCAGTGCGCTGGAGGTGGTGGCAGTCTGATCTGCCCGAGCCACTTCTTTCAGAGGATTGTGGGAGGGGCTGGGGCTGAACGAATGCTCAGCCTTGGGAAACTTGTTGGGGAAGTTTGCCACAAACCCCCATGTTTTATCAAGCAGCTGTGGAGCTGGCCACTGATAAGCGTCTTCGTCATGTATCTGCAGCCTTACTAACAAAGGTCAGAGCTCGGAGGAAGCTTAGTGGTGCTCAGCAGCCAGGGAAGACGTATTTAATGGCAGAATTCAGTTCATTCATGACATGTTTGCTGTTTGGCCACAGTGTAGACATACACCTCTGAGCTGGACAGCTTGCACTCCCCTCCTGCATGGGAGGAAATGGGGGAAAAGGCATTTCTGGAGTTTTGCCCTTATCTCTGTAAGCCAAACGAAATTAATTGCTTCCCCAAAAGTTCCTGTTTCTCACTGCTGGTTGGAAGTGGTGGTTAGAATGTCTAGTTAGAGATGGCAGTATTTTGAATGCTGTCCCACTGTAGGTCTGTTCTGCCCCACAGCTGATGTGTCAGTATTTGAAACATCCATAATTAGCCTGCACTTTTGTTATTTTTGGCTTTAATTTCTCTGTCAAAGGGAAAGGGTGAAATTTCACAAAGTCTAAAGGATTCCTGAAGGATGATCCAGTTCACTCGGTAATGAATTATTTATGGATGATAATAATGATAAAACTAATAACACCAGTAAAATATGCTTTCATTAATTCTGCGCTGTGTGAAAAGTCAGAGAGGAAAAGCTCGTTTAATGTTTATTCAGTGGAGGGTTTGAATGGAGAAGTGTAGAGGAAGTAGCCTTCTGTGGAATAATAAACACAGAGTTATACATTTAACAAACATTCTTTATTATTCCCTCAGATTTCCACTACAAGCATTATTGACTAGCTGTATGTCTTTACCAAAACATCCCTTGTATACAGTGTTCTCAGGTTGTCACCTTCCAAAAGTGCAGAGAGCACACCTGCAGGCATCTCTCTGGAACAACTGGAGTTTGATGTGTTCCTTACATAAATACATATGATGGGATGTGCCTAGGCTTTCACACACCTCCTGGAGATAAAGCTTTAAAGCAAATACTAAATACCACAAAGATATTTTAACTCATAAAAATGCTGCAAAACGTGCAAGTGTTGCAAATGCCTTTAAAATCAATGTCTTCTTTTAGATATTTTCAGCTTGGCCCCTGGAAAATCATTCTCGTAGCTGAGGATATTTATTCTGTGCTGTTTTTTGAATGGGATGCAGCTGTTGAATTCTTCAGACCTGAGTAAAGGCTCTTAAAGAGTTTTATTTATATCCGTTATTTTCTGTCGTCCTCTGTTTCTGAACAAATAGCAACAACTTCGGCTATTGAAAATTGCCATACTGCAGCTAAGCTAGGGTGACTTCTCTGAAGAGCTGGACACTTAGGTGAGTACACATGTGTAATTATATTAAAGTGAGTGTGACTTCTGAAGGAGGTTGGCATGTGGTAGACTCTCACCCCTCTAGTGCAGAAGCTCCCATAAGAGATCCCTGGGGATCTGTAGAACAAGGAGCATGTCTAAGGCAATCAACTAAAACACATCTACAGCCTGTTAAAAGCACAGTGCAATGGTACTTAAGTGTATAATCCCTCTTATTTCAAAATACAGGTGTTGGGATTGAATTTCCCTTGCTTATTCTTTGTGATTATTAATGAGCTGTATCAAATAATCTTATTTAGCTCATTAAAGGGCATAATGAAGATAAAAACTCTTAAACACCATAAACCTCAAAATTAATCTGCTTTCTAGACCTGTATGTTACTGGAAATCTTTGATAGTAAGGTGAAGTGCTGTGATATTTTGATGTGAGTAGGGTTTGATAAAAGTTCAAAAGTAATATGCAGTGCTGTTACATGTCTCTGAGGTGGGGAGTTCTTTGTATAGCAACAGTGCAAGATCCAACAGGAAGCTCAACCTGGCAGGCAGTTGTTGGTTTTACAAGGATACTGCAGTGAAAGCTCTTTAGCTTCCTGTGTCTGTGTGTCTTTTTTCTGCTAGAGCTTTGTACTGGTTCTTAAAGTCCACACTTCTTTCCTTCTCTTTTCACTGAACACTTCGCTCAGTGAAAAACACTTTTAAAGAAGCTTTTGTGGATCTTTGAGCTGACTACTGTACATTTTAATTACAGTAATAATAATGTCTATAAGAGGAGCTGTTGTGGCCACTTGACACAGACATATTAAAATAATTGGATTGGGGATGCTTGCTAGATTGTCACTAAAAATTTTAAATAGGAGCAGAGAGCATTGACAGTCACCAGCCAAAGCATACAGGGCATAAGGGGAGGGGAAGACAAGAAATAGAAGAGGGGGTAAGGAGAGGACATTGGACAGCTTTCGTGCTCTTCATTTATCTAAAAATAGGTTTTCAGTCTGCCTGTGAGATTGTTTATGTTTGTCTTTCCTTTGGAGACTGTGGATGGAGACATGTCTTTTCAAATGCTTTGGGAGTAGGGCCTGTGCTCTTTGAGCTTGGTTCCTGAAAAAGGACTTGGAACTGTTGTTGCACATTTGGGGAGCTGCTGTGAGCTTCTCCGTGGCCCTGCAGCTCCCTCTGACACCAGGACAAGACTCTTCCTGCACCCTCTTCTCTTCTAGAATCTAGTGCAGCATTTCCCAAACTATCAGTTGAGTCCATAGCTCTCTCTATGCTCTGCTTTCTGCAGGTCAGATATCTAAACACCTCCAAAGGTGGGAGTTTGTCCTTGTGGTTCAAGGACTGGTGAGGTGTGGACTATATCTAATGTTGCTTGTTGCACCTGGATTTTGGAGCTGCACTAAAAATAAAATCTGTCCTGTGGTTTTATAAAAGCGAAGCTGTAAAGTGGCGTTTTCAGGATATTGCAATGACTCGGAATGTGTTTCGCTGCTTTTTAAAGTCTTTGAGAAAATACAGAGCGTACTCTTATTGGAGATTACAGCAACACCACCAGCATGTTGGAGCAAACACACCTTTGGTTCCTCCAGGATGGCCTTTCTACTCTCCATCAGCCTTTCAGTCTCTGCAGCTCCCTATGATGTTTTCCTTTTCTGGAAAGAGGAATGATGCTGCATGTTCTCTCCTCATCTGTCTCAATGTATGGGCTTTTATTAGAGTCTAATGTAGCTTGTCAGAGTGCTTACATCATCTCTTCTGGAGTCATCAGTTTCTGGTGATGGATAACACTTAGTATCAAGAGATAAAAAACTCCAAGTTAAATATATTTAATTGGTTTTTATTTGCTTTCTGCTTTTTAGAGATTGTGAGGTGCAGGCAGAGTGTCTCTGGAGCAGATGGGTGTTCTGTGGTTACTGGACCAGACAGCTGAGATACAATTAAAGTGCCTTTTTTGCATATTCAGCTTGCAACTACTTCTCTATTTTCACAGGTCTTAGGATCATATGAAGCGTAAATTTAATAGAGGTGGTTGTACTTCTCTTATTTATTTCTATTTTCAAGTGAGCTGTTTCAGCTGAACCTTATGCATATAGCCTTGTAAGGCTGGATGCTCAGTCTGTCTCTCAGGCTCCACAGTAGAGTTCAAAAAAGGATACAGGAAAGCATTACCTAGTCAGTGATTTTCAGTTACTTTTCATGAAAATGCAAAGATCCAGTATGTTTTTATTCACAATAGCTCTGCTGTGTCTCCTGGAAGCTGTTCTGCAGGGGGTTTTATACCCCATCTTCTTTCTAATGAGCCTGAAGGGCTTTTGGTGGTGCAGTGCCATCCCTGGAGGTGGAGGAAGGAATCTGTCACAGGAGTTCCTGCTTGCAAGAGGAAAAATATGTAGTTATACACACAAAGTTCTTGAATGGCAGTTCCCATGAGGCACACTAGCACGTTTTGGACCAAAAACATCATTCTTAGCTGCAAATGTTTTTTAACTTTTTCACCAAGCCATCATTTTTGTCCACGGAAAACATACCTTTCATGAGTGTTCTTTTAAGACAAAATCCTATTTTTTCATCTACTGAAAGAAAGAAAGTTCTGTTTCTGAAGCTATTTTTGACAGTCCCATGAGGCATTTATGTCTAGAATTGGTCACTGGTGTAACAAGAGATCAGCCAGAGGAATTCTCAATGCCTGCTAATTTGGTTCTCTTAATCCTGCGCCTCTCCAGTGTGTGAGTGAGTTCTTGGAATTCTGAACAATTAAGAAACAAATGAAAAGTCCCATATTCCTTGTCTGTGAATGACAAAGTTGCAGTCTCAGAACCATGTAATTTTTCAATGAGAGTTTAGGCCAAGCTCAATTCAAAATTTTAAGATGAATATTTTTCAGTACTCTGGGAAGAAATTAATCCAAAAAACAGAACAAATGTTCATTTTCTTCCTTTTTGTTGCTAATAGGGTATATTTTATATAACCTCTCCATAAGCTGTGAACAGTTTGTGTTATAACATTTAATTCTGATACCATGTTTTTACATATAATCCCGTGCATTATTAAAAAAAGTAGTTTGAAATGGGAAAAATAACTCCCTAGATGTGCTGGTAGCTAATAGAAATTATATACAAATAAGTTCAACCAGACAGTGTGCCTCAAAGAACTCTGTTTTCTTTTGCTGAGAACACTTTTAGTTACTGAATAATGTGAAGAATCCAAAGGAAAATTCAATTTCTGAGAAGGAAACTCGGTCAACCTGTTTTATCAATAAATATGAATTGGAACCTATTGTTCCAATATTGTTTAACTTTTATTAAAATCTAAGATAAAGGAAAAAAACCTGTCTCTGGAGCTCGGGGGAAAAAAAAAAGTGGTATGGGCTTGTTGGATACTTCACAGGCATAAAATTTTATCTTTATGAAGGCCACCAGGAAAGGTTGGTGATTTTTAGATGCTTTGTTTGCGGGGCAGCTGCTGTGCAAAGCCTGGAATTGGCAGTTCCTTCATCACTTGTTTTGAGAGAGCCAGGCTCATGAAGGAGCACATCCCCATTTCTGGCTATATGAATAGCAGAGTTTTGCTCATTAAGGAAACTCAAAGAATATTGGCACAAGGGATATGTGGGCTAAAGAAACTTATTTTTGAAGAAAGATTGCAAGGAGTACAGATGTACAGCATATTTACAAGAGGACTAGCAGGACACTGCTCTTTGGCTGCAGCATTTTGACAGTCAGTGGCAATACTTTGCTGAGGTTATTCAGCTCTCTCTGCAGATTAGACAGCTTTTTGCCTTTGAAATCATGTATGGTTTGATGCCTAGTATGCAACACACCAGCTGGTCTTGGCACTTCTCACTCCTGGGCACCGGTGTGGAAAGAGACGGGAAATGGAGGTGAGGAGCTGCATAATTCAAAGATTTTAGTTGGGACTGAAAATACTGAGGCCTCTGCATTGATTTCCCTGGGCTTTCTTAAGGCTCCAAAATTAGGGACATCTGATGTCCGAGTTTGGTGCTGCCAGGAACCAGGCTAATGGCCAAGATGTCAACCCAGGAGGGACTGTGCGAGTTTCTGAGCTGGGGCTCTCATACCCTGGCAGGTGGGCAGCTCTTCAGCCTGCTGATTTAAAGGTGGACAAAGCATCTGGGTAGATGTTTGGGGGGGAAAAAATCCAAAACGTTACACTACATCTCACTTGCCCTTGCTGTGAGCTCTAGCCCGTCGTTCTTTGCACAATCTGATGAAGCACCAGGTCGTGCCAGCCAACAAAGAAACTTGTCACTCTGAAGAATGACTTGGTGAAAAGCCACATAGGGCAGAGCTGCCATCAGAATAATTGGTGATTCACTGTTTGTTTCTCACAAATTGCCTATGCTCCCTGCCCACGCACTATGGATGACAGCATTCCGTATGGGGACTGCGAACATGACAGACATTATTTATGAAGCAGCGCCTTTATCAAGGATTTTTTTTCCCTAGCAGATTGTGTAAAATGCTCAGTCTCTGTGTTGCTGTTGTCAAAATTATGTTGTAAATATAGCTGGCCTGCCTCAGTAAGTTTTCAAAGGTGTTTTAAAAAGCTCTGTGTATGAAGGTCAGGTAGAAGCTGCTGAGAGCTCCTTGCTGTGTTCTGAGGTGCCATGGCAGCTGTGTCCAGCACTCTTGGCTGCTCCTGACACAGGGAGAGTTTGGGCAGTTGCAGTTGGTTCTGAGCTTGCACAGCCCCAGACTGAAGGATTTTTCGGGAGGAGATCTGCCCCTTTCTCACAGCTCCTTGCACTGTCTCAGCACATCTCTGGAGTAAGAAGCAGGGAACCCAGTCACAACTTGTCTGTGTGACTGAGCTTTTCCTTGGGCCAGGCTCTCAGCTTGCTTCAAAGGAGGGAAAGGAAAAGATAATTTTTCCTCTTTAAGATTCATGACGTCTGGCAGCAAAAGGTGTCCTGGGAGCCGCAACTGCTCCAGCTGAGCTCACTCTCAGCTGCTTCGTACACAGCTTCAGGTCAACAACATTATTCTTAATTTATTTTATGATACAACATATCTGGATCTGCGTCCTTAATTCAAGCCTGGTTTGATAAAATACTAAAGAACACTGAAGACAAAAGAGAGCTCAGTTAATGGGTAAGGAAACCGAATAATCTTGTATGTCATAGGATAGAGGTAAGTGTGATGGAGTACATTGTCTGAATGCGGTGTTCGTGGTGACATCAGGTTTAATGTTTTTCACTTCAGATGGGTTTGAAGAGAACAGCTTTGATTTGGTGGGAAAAAAAGCTGGTACTACCAGCCACTTACCAGGTTCTGGAAATCCATCAACAAACTGAGAGCCTCAAATAGTGATTGTTTTTAGATCAGTTTCATGACTTTGCTTGTTTTCACAAAGACTGAGAGTAATGAAACTATGGAATGAGAAGTGACATTTATATTTGGAAACCCAAGTGTGTAATTAGGCTGATTTGTATTTGAGTGGCTTCGTCAGGTGGTTTGCTTTGAAGTTTGTGGTGACAGGTTTATCCTTTTTTGTATGCTCTGTGCATGAAGGGCACGTAACCAAGGCAGTTGAGAGCAAAATATGCTGAGGATAAAGAGGTTTTGAAAGCTGATGGCATGATAGCTGCCGCTGAATAGGCTCGTTTTGGCAAATAACAGTTCCTGTAAGCATCAGGTTTTATGGGCATGACTGTTACTGTTGCATTTTAAAATTTGAGTTTACTGCATACAGGAAAGTAGAGACCCAGAGGTGTTCAGCTTCTGGCTCGGTCTGTGAGCAGCTTGTAACTCTAGCAATTGTTTCTGTTTTTCATAACAGTGGGAACTTTATGGCTATTCTTCCCCTTTTCTGTCCAAAGTCAATGTGTTGTTTAATAACAAAGAAGTGGTGAAATGTCTGGTGGGCGCACAACTTGAACTTGGGGTCCTTCAGGTTGTAGGGGCAGTTTAGAAAATACAGCTTTTTCCTGAAAATTGATGTTGCAGCAGAGTGTTTTTATTTGTGTGGATCCATTTCACATTTCTTACTTTAAAAGTCACATTTTTAACAAGCCTCCATGTTAATAGATAATGATGAGCTTCAAGGTGCTCTTGAGTGATCTTTCCAGGTATGTACAAAGATCAGTCTGACCTGTAGCTATATACACATTCAGAGGGTTTGTATAGTTCCAGTATAGTTGAAGTGGTTTTAAAAAAATATTTAAACTCTGTTTAATATTGAACTTAATGGCAAATCAGCAGTCATGTGTGCAAACAGTAAATTTTTTATCAGAAATGCCAAAATAGTGCTTTGCAATAAGCTAATTTCCAGTGCTGTGCTTTGCAAAAAGAGATCACATAGTGCTTCATTGCATAGAAAGAAGAGGAAAAGGAATTGCATGGATGAAAAGTATTCATAATACTACGGAGTGCAAAGCCACCTCTTTGTGCTCACAATGTTTTTCCATGTTATTAGACTTCGTGTATTTTCTGAAGTTTTCCATAGAGAATTGTCTTTGCGGGGTCTTTAGAATACAGACAGAATCATCAAAACAACTGCTGGTGTGGGTGGAATTTGATATGCCAGATCTTATAAAAACCCCAACAAACAAAGCAAGAAACACAGTCCCAATAAACCAGAGGAGATTGGCTGTAACTCACTCAGTAGTACAAGTTTGTCCTGGGCTGCATAACATCAATGTGTAGCACAGGGTAGTGTTTGCACACGTGAACATAGTGTGAGAGTGCTAAAACTGAAGTGTAGAGTGATTATGTAGCAAAAGAAGTGAAAAGTCCTTCTTCTCTGAAGGCTCATTACTTGCTTGTTGCATGTTTGAAATGTGCCTATCCTAGAACTCTTCTGTCACTTGCACTGCAGCACTGCTGTCTGGTGATATAAACTCATGACTCAAAGAAAACTTCCTTAAATAAGAAAATGAGTCCTACAACTTTTTTTCAGCCTTTGTCTCAGCAAGATTATGAAAAAGAGAATGTGCATGAGGAAGCACACATGGTCACAGTACATCACACACACATTACACACATCACAGTATGGTGTATAGTCACTGTTTGAGGTGTTCGAGTCAGCTCTGAGGGTAGCCATGCATGTAATGAGTTTGCAAATGGAGGGGGCTGACAATTTCTGCTGAGGTTTATCATGGTAGGTGGGGAGACTGGGGTAGGCAATGGCCTCCTGTTTAGGGCATTTGTCTGGGACAGGGTAAACCTGGATCCATGGGCCAAGCCCAGCAAGTGCTGGGTTCTGCACTTCAGCCACAACAACCCCATGCATCTCTCCAGTCTGGGGGAAGAGTGGCTGGAAAGTGGCCCAGTGGAAAAGGACCTGGGGGGTGCTGGTTGACAGTGGCTGAACATGAGCCAGCAGTGCCCAAGGGGCCAAGAAGGCCAATGGCATCCTGGCCTGTACCAGTGTGGCCAGGTCAAGGAATGTGATTCTTCCCTTGTGCTGGGCACTGGTGAGGTCACACCTCAAGTCCTGTGTCCAGTTCTGGACCCCTCACTACAAGAAAGACATTGAAATGCTGAAGCATGTCCAGAGAAGGGCAATGGAGCTGAGGAAGGGCCTGGAGCACAGGTCCTGTGAGGAGTGGGTGAGGGAGCTGGGCTTGTTTAGCCTGGAGAAGAGGACAGTCAAGGGGAATCTTCTCACTGTCTATAACCACCTGAAAGGAGGCTGTAGTGAGCTGAGAGTTGGTCTCTTCTACCAGGAAACCAGCAATAGGAGAGGACATAGCCTCAAGCTGCACCTTGGCAGGTTCAGGTTGGACATCCTGAGGAATTTCTTCACAGAAAGGGTTGTTAAGCATTGGAATGGGCTGCCCAGGGAGGTGATGGAGTCACTGTCCCTGGAGTTGTTCAGGAAATGACTGGACATGGCTCATAGTGTTTGTGATTTAGTTTATATTGTGGTGCCCAGTCAAAGGTTGGACATGATGATCTGAGAGGTCTTTTCCAACCTTAATGATTCTGTGATTGTTTGAATCCCTGGTACAAACTCTTGCTCCAGGTCAGGTAGTACAGACTTCTTCCAAGTCCTTTGTGTCTTAGCTGAGTAACTGAGACCTCTCACTTGATTTCCAAATGCAAATATTTAGAGATGTCTTGCATTTTGTACCTATCAAATAAATCACACCCAGCCTCACTTTGCCCCCCAAAGAAGTAAGTAACACCCTAGAATTGTTTTCCAGCCAGATCTGGTATGTAGGTAGTTGGATGATGGTTTTCTTGTGTGCAACAGACCTCATTTTTCTTTCTGTCAGTTGTACAAGTTTATAGAAAATACTGATGTGAACCGCTTGAAACAATAAGAATAGGGTTTTGTATTGAATTAAAGACTTCACTACTATGAGTCAAATCTTAGTTCTTGGAGTTATAGAATTATTTGATTTTTAACTTCATTATGAGATTCTGACAGTATTCTTGTCAGATCATGTAATTTGCAGGAATCTTAAAAGCTAAAAATTCAGGAAGTAAACTAAAGTACTCCAACATGTATTTTTAGCTTTGTGTACAATTCTTAGGCAGATAACATTTTTGCAGGCTTGGAAATGACAATGTGTACTCTTTCACATGCATTCTCTCTTTTAAATAGTAGGTAATTTCCTTCTCTCTAAAATGTTGCGATGTTTTCATTTATATGAAACATAATAGAAAGAGATTCTACTCCTAACTTTTCAAAGCATTGGCTGAGGTCTCATTTAATACTTGTAGCTGGGTGCAGAAATTGTTACCTTTTGTGCTGTGCTAGCAAAGATCGTATTGTTTCACCAGGATCTTTTGTACTACTTCAGGATCATATATCCAGATAGGACAGACATATGATTATATTTTTTTTTCATTCAGATTGTTTAAATGAAGTTCACATATAGTTTCAGCCTTACTGTTTTGTTTGCTTAACATTGATCTCATTAGGCTTAGGAGAAAGAGCACTATTTTGTAATCAGAATCTCACTGGAAGCCTTACAGTTAGTAAGGACATAGCTTGAATAGATGGCACTCAGTGCATGAATGGATTACTGTAACCTGCAGTACTGAGCAAAAGTTGTCCTCAGGATGGAGCCCCCGTTTTCCCTGACCTGTGGCACGGGAAAACTCAGAGTATGTGCCAGTCTTCAGTGTATTGTGGGTTGTGGTTCTTTGTTCACTTTCACAGGCAGCTGAACACTGAGGGCTGTTGGGAGCATGTTTGTGTTGGTCATAGGAGCTGGAGTGGGGTCCATTTAAGGCAGCTTTCCACTAAAAACAATCATTGTGCAGCTATTGTATTGGATTTTGGTTCAGCTGCCATTAGCTTGCAGAGTTAGTGTCATTCCCAATGAAGCAGGAACGAGTTTTAACATTAGAGAAAAACATAGCACCAGCCTCTCAAAATGTACAGTAAATGAACCAATAGAAGGGAAAATAATTCTCCTCTTAATGAAGCCAGGCTATCCCAGATTTTTTGTGACGATGAAACTTTTTGTAGCCCATTACTCTGCTCTCAGATGGTTTAATTACTGCAGTTTTTCAGCTTGTTCTTTCATGAGGTCATGGTTGTGACAACACTGCTTTTACCCTTTACCTGCAGCAAAATTCAGAGTATTGCAATATGGCTTAATTCTCTCTTACACATGAACACACTCAAAAATCTGGTTATGTGAAGCCTGACAAAATTTCAGCTGTAATTATAAAGTCGGATCTGGGCTTTTTAAGGTGTTCTGTCTCCATTTTGACACCTCCAAAAAGATATTTCGCCCCTTCTGGCTTTAATTGTGGTTCTTCTTGATAAATCCCTTAAGAAATGTTGATACTGCTGAAGTAAGAAATCAAAAAAATCTGACCAGCTATTTTGATGCATTTTAGTGGAGCTTTCTAACTTCCAGAGGTTGGTTTTCTGGATATACTGAAAAAGTTCAGTACAGAGTGCATATGTTAGTGATGCATATTTTGCTGGGCAGTACCTTTGTACATCAGGTTTATTAATGACAGAAAAGGACTTAAACATCTCCATTATGTGTCAGATTCTTGTAAGAGAATGCTTTATAAATACTCTAAACATGAAATAGTATCCCGAGGCATTTAGAAAACTTGGAAAGGTTTATCCGGAAATATTTTCCCCTTTATTTTAACAATTTTAATACTGCTGTGAAAGCATGCTCGTTGATCTGCTCTCTGTTTATCCCTAGACTAAAGTTAGTTTTTACTCTGATAAATGGAAATCACCACTGGAGTCGTCTGAAATGTTTATCTTTACCTGGGCACAGGTTCATGCCATCTTGCTAGATGAAGTATTTCTGTTGTGGGTGTGAATTCTTCTCTCCTGAGTGGAATACCAGCTTGCCAGTGTTCCCACAGGGGTTGCCTTGCAGTGCTGAATACATGGATTTCCACCCTTGGGAACGAGACAGGATGTGAGGAAGTGTCTGTCTTTGGCAATGCAGTGATTATATTAATTACCATTAAGTAGTTTCAATGTCTAGACCGGTGTTTTTTAAAATGTGATCTTTCTGACAAAACTACACTTGAATAGCATGAGAGAAAACAGCTTTAGTGCAGGGCTTCAAACTGTAACACAGAATCATCTGGACTGTACTTACTCTCTTCCTAGTGGAGACATTATATGAATGATTTTGCCACTGACGTCAAGGGGAACAGGATGTCACCCTAGATAACAACTGTAGTGAAGTCAGTCTTTCTTAATGAAGATTAATTGTTGGGGCTCTGTGCTTTGTACATCCATGTTCAGATATCTTCCTCTAAATGCTTTGATGTCACACAGCAAGTCTTGTGCTTCTTTGTGTAGTGTTGAGGTGGCATTTCATCCACCTGGAAGAATTCTTTTGCAATACACTCAGCCCCTTGGGAGCAGCTGTGTGATCCCAGAGCATCCTAGGTTGGAGTAGTCTGTAATGCCAGCTGGAAACCAGTGTGCTGCCAGTAATGCACTGAGCTGTCTATGGAAGAGCATCTGAAATGAGGGTGGCAGAAAGAATCAGGCTGTAGTACACTTGTACCATCTATTGCTTTTTAACCATTCATTAATTTGCAGGTGGTTATCTGGGATGGCACTAGTAAAGGAGTTTCCATGCAGTCCTTAACTGCATGTAATGCTTAAAAGCCTACTTAAATTAGTTTTTCCACTTCTTAATTCTCATCCTGTCCAGGAACAGTATCCTGTACATTGATTCAATAGGACAGAGTATGTAGTTGTACTGAAGTGATTGACTTTTTCTTCAGACCTGGTTTTTGTTCTTACTAACAGCAACACCGGGGAAGTGAAGAAGAGAGGGATTGCTTGTACCGACAGCCAAATAGTGAGAGTTTATGCCTGAGGAGTCTGGAAATAATTGCAGAGAGGGTTGAAATAAATGACCTGGGGAAACGAAAGGTTGTAAAGTGGCGATGATACGTGGTTTCATGAGGCTTAAAGAAGTAATTAAGCAAACAGAATTAAGGCACTCTAATACTATATTTGCCATGTTATTTGCAATATAATATTTTTTGTGCAAAACCACTGAGTTCTTTTACAGTGGAACCCATCTAAGTACAAGCACATCGCTAAGAATTTCTAGGATAGAAGAAAAACAAGTAGACATAATTGGTTTTGATCTTAGTGATTTAAAATGGATTTGAGCAAAAGAGTAATGAAAAGTAGACAGCTAATCTGATAATGGCATTCACCTAAAAGAGTACGTACTAAAATCATTAACAATGGCAATAGGGCATAAGATAAAAATTGCACTCTCCATATTTCATTCAAATTTTTGTTTTCTAAAACTGTGATGTTTGAGGGTTCTTATTTCCCAACCTGTGAACCATCCACGTTAACTCACTAAGGCTTGAAACTCCACAGAAATCGAGGTTGATCATTGACCATAGATTAGCATCTACATTCAGCACTCCATGCAGTTGTCAACCAGTTTCTGTATTGCACAAAAGACAGAACAAGACTTTCCTAAAGGACATCTGAAAGGTTGCCTATTGGAGGCTCGGGAGAAAGAGGTCAGGCAAATAAGAATAGCTTAGACATGCTTAAGAGTAATTTAAGTGCACAGTGTTACTTAAGTCAGGATGTATTTCCTAATGCTTATTTTGGAGCCACCAAACATCCACCTGTTAGAAAAATGCTTGAAAGAATATCAGTAAAGCTGCAGTCTGCCTCTTATTAAAAATGTGCTTATGACTATAGACAAGAAGTACAGGGAAAATGGACAGATTCAGATTCTTCACAGGCAAAAGATGCAGTTTTTTCAGTCATCTCCTTTGCTGAGTCATCTGCTCTAGTATTTTGGGTAGCAATCTTGGTAAGTAAACGCCTTGGTTGAGTGGAGGAAAGATGTTAGATGTTAATGGGAATGCCAGAGAGAAAATGCAGCTGAAGTTGCAGACTTGAAAGGAAAAATACATGACTGGTTGGTGGAAGAAGCCAGAGAAGAGGCTTTTAGTCTAGGTTATGGTTTCATAAAATTCGTTGATGAAAGCAGCTTTGCAGTTAGCAGTTTATGTCCTGTCAGGCTCATCACTTTATCCCCGAACAGTATTTCTGCTTGCACTCTTCTGTTGCCTTTTTTTTTCTTGGTTGTGGAATCATTTGTAGATCATATTCAGACGTACACTCCTATAATGTAAATAATAGAGAGCAACCTGTGTACTATGTCTGAACACATATGGGTGTGAACTTTAAAAAACAAACAATTCTGACTTGTTGCTTAAAGGTCTTCTTCTCCTTTTAAGTTTCCAGCTGTGTCAGGCTGATGTTGAATTAGGCCAGTGAAGTGTTGCCTCTCATATGAAGAGAGAAGCAGAAAATATTCTTCATATCTGTGCTGCCATTCGGTTGTTCCACAGAGTGCAGAATAGCTTTAGGCAGATGTAATTACACCAGCACCCATTCTTCAAAGGAGCTTGACTTTTCTGGACCTCTCCCAAGCCTGGATGATTTTGCAATAATTTATAGGCTGTTTGTATAACTGTCCCATGCTTTGGGAGGAAGATGAGGCCTTTAATTTACCTTGTGTTATGTAAAGCATAGGAGTATTTAAATAGATTAAATTCTGTGTTTTGACTTATAGAAGACAGTGATATATAAGGGATATATATTTGCAAAAGGAAACAGACTTTTTCAAGGAAGCATTTCTTGAGCCTTTAAAGATTAGGAGATTCCATTGACCCTACCTACCACATGATTTTCCAAAAATATTTTAGTTTATTAGTCATGTGTTCCATTAGCTTAATAAAAACCTATGTTAATGTGACCTAGCAGAGATTTTATCAAACTCATCAAGTGTTGAAAAGGAATGTCTTCTTTAGTGCACAGCAATTGGGCAAAGTCATTCCACATTCTTTATCGATGCTCAGCAACCTGCTGTGGCATTGCAAGGTGCAGATGTTGCAAATGGATGTTTTTAGCTAGACAGTGGAGCACCAGGAACGGGGAAGGTTGCAAGCTGGCAGAATAAAAACCTGGTCGAAAGGATCAGGCCTCATAATCTCATTTGGTGCTTTACCTTTGTGTTGGTTTTAAATCCTTGAACTCCTATGACAAAAAAAATCATAGAATCATTTAGCTTGGAAAAGACTAAGATCATCAAGTCCAGCCATTAACCCAACACTGCCAAGTCAACCACTAAACCATATCCCTAAGAATCACCTCTACACATCTTGTAAATACCTCCAGGGGTTGTGATCCTACCCCTTGCATGGGTGGGAGGGTGGGATATTCCCATATTAAAGTGAGATTTGCCTGGGTGGTGCTGAGTTGGGTGCTCTGCTCGTATAAAGCAGCCCAGCTCTGTGCAAAGGGGTTTGCTGGAGCCCCCAGAGCAGAACCCCAGTGCAGGGCTCTACCACAGCTTGCAAGCCCTGTCTCTGAGGTCACCTGCTCTGGCAGGGCTGATGTTGGAGCTGGGCTTTGCCGTGCAACCACTCACTGCTCACAGTTAGAGAGCCACCTCAGAGATAAGGCTCGGGATGAGGAGTTACCTACAGAGTCAAAAATTGCCAAGGAGAAATCATTCTAAAATAGAGGAATAATTTATGCATTCATGCATAAATTCAGTTAAGGAACTTTTGCCTAATTTTTGGTAATTCCTGAAAGTTCCTTGCTGCCCTTGGTTTTTGTGGTCTACAAGAAACAGGATGTGTATTATATTACCTTAGCATTTTCTAAGGGGTGTAATTTTTGCTTTCCATTAATGTTTTAATATTAAGGGTTTGGATTTGAAATTTTTTGTTGTAGACATATCAGGGATATTTTTGTTTATGAAAATGCTCATGTTGGACAAATAACTAAGATAAGATACCCCTAAACTCCACCATAAAGACAAATATTTCTCTGTTGATACCATTTTGACTGTAGAATAATTTATATATTATATGTTCACAAGGATTGGATTGCATACTTTTGTGCTTGTAAAGTTCATTTTGCATTATCAGGGTTGGAAAGGAATTCGTTTTGTAGTATACATTGTCTGGTTGCAGATGCTGTTCTTGATCACTTTATCTATAAATGACAACAGCTTTTTTAAAAATGTAAATGTTTACTTGCATTTTTGCAAATAAGGTTTATGTGACACTTGCTGGTTGTGACATGGTACAAACCTTTAATTTGAGATTACTAAATCTAGTTAGTCAACAATAAGGCGCAAGAAGAGGTGAGGAGGCAGAAAAATGAAGTAACAAATTCCAGTAGTGAAATCCTGGGCTAACACAGAAGTTTTGGAAATGTGGTCCATGTGCACATAAATACTATAAGGACATTGATCATAGTACATGTATTAAGTATATAGAGGTGCAGTTGTTCACATTGAAGTGATGCCTTTATCTATTATGATTGCCTAATGACTTGCAAAAACTACTTTGTCAAAAAACAATTCCTTGCTGAACTCAAACATACTTCATGAATCACAAGAAACAGTGTTGTGTAATTCCTTTAATCTATGTTGCTGAATGGTGCTGCACATTTGTGAATGGTTTTCGTCTCATACCTCTATGTGAAGGTATGAGACTCACGCAGTCAAAGGTGTGCATATATATGTTTATATACAAAAGTATGTACAGGTTGTATATGTCCATATAAATATTCATGGGAAAATATATGGAAACATGCACAAATATTTTAAATGTTTAAATACAATAGGATGCATAACTACTAAGTAAAATTTTACTGATTTTCATATTAAGGAGCTTTAGACAATAATTTTTAAAGTCCGTGGACATCCTTTGACTGCAGGTGGATGTAGAGATCAGATGAATCATAAGTTTACAGTGAAAAAGATTAGTATGCAGTGAAGGTACAGATGTTGAAATTTAAACTAAAAATGAGAGTGAAGTTTGTTAATTTAAGTCTGCCATGCTGTGATCAAAGGCAGCTTCGTGGGTTTGTCTTTGTACATCAGCCCAGCTGATGTACATCAGAGTTTTTTCATTATCTACAGCTGCATCAGGTTATACTTACTGACAAGATTGATGTTTATTTTTTAACATGGTTAGAATGAAAAACAAATTCTTCTTTTTCTCCCTGTAGTACTAATCTGTGCTCTTTGATGATGCTTTGATGAATTCTGAAAGTCTTGCTTTAAGTTAATTGTCAGGCTTTAAGCTTGTGTTTGTGCTCACTCTTCTCTTTGAGTGATGATTAATTCTCAGGCCCAAGCTAAATACTCGGAGAATGGGTTTTTGTATGGGCTCTCACAGGTGGGAGACACAACAGCTACAGCTTTCAGTTTCCTTTCCAACCATAATTGGTACCCTACAGAGAGGTAGCATATCTCATGCTGTTTTCCTCTATCAATGTTAACAAATATGTTGTTATTGCAGCTCTTTAAAAATATGGAATAGCTTGTCCTTTAGTCAATCGTATTCTAAACCCAACATCATCATAAGGAGATGGGATGTGTCAGAAAAGGGGCTCTGCCAGAGTCTGCTGGAGTATGATTAGCAAGATGTGGGAGATAAGATGAGTGTTATCCATGGACCTTTGGAGGTCTGCTGCTCTGACTGATGGTGTGGGAAAATAAATAAGTGACCAGCAAGTACTGTACAGAGAAAGCAAACTGGGAAAAGCAGACAAGGGCGCCTTTTTTTTTCCCTTCCCTGCTTTGTGCTTTTTGTTACTGGAATCCTAATGTTTTTGCAACAATACTTGATTAAATGGCTTCAGAGAGAACTGACTTCTTGTTTTGCATGTCTGTATCCCTTTTAAGGAATGCTGCTCTAGGGAAAATAAAGATATTTGAAAGGTTAGAGATGTCCAAGAAAATGGCCTTTTGGTAAGAAGAACCTATGTTGTTTTTTCTAGCAATAAAAGAGATGGTTCTGTTTATTAAACTGTGCATGTGCATTAATATGATGCTTCATATTTTTCCATTTGGTTTCCTGTAGGGTGATTTCACTTGGAACAGCATGTCAGGGCGCAGTGTTCGGCTGAAGTCAGTTCCCGTTCAAAGCCTCTCGGAGCTGGAGCGTGCTCGGCTGCAGGAAGTGGCTTTTTATCAGTTGCAGCAGGACTGTGACCTGGGCTGTCAGATTACTATCCCCAAAGGTAAGGGCTTGATAAGCTGTCTCTGTTTAGATTGTTAAGCCACTGATTTCATATCACAGCAGTAAACACTAGATTTTTTTTATTCTGCAGATTCTTCTATTTCAGTTTTGCTTAGCCACAGTCATTATGTAAAAACAATGAGTAAAGTTGTTTGTCTGCCGTGTCCAGTTTGGGCCACCTGGGGGTGGGATCATCTGATCAAGGGCAGATGTCTGCAGGGTAGATACTCCAAATCAGACCCATTCATGCCAGGATGTCTTGATGCTCAGTTGAGAGAAAAATGCTTTTCTTATATTTCCTGATATCCAAAATCAAATGTTTGTGTAGGTCAGGTAGGTCTCACCATAGAAGTGTTTGTTTTGGTTTTTTTTTAATTCTGTATTACGTGGTCTGTGAAGGAAGCCAACTGTCACTAGTTCAGATACACAGTGAAGACATTTATGTCAAATAATTTTGAGTCCTACCCAAGTTTTCTTAAAGACAGAGTTGCTTATTTCCTAGAAAACAAGTTAACTTTCAGCATAAAACATTTAACTCCTAGGAAACAGGAGATTAAATGAAAAGGAGAAGCTCAGCTATTGGAATCCTGATGCAGGATACATGCATGTGGTAGATCTGTACTGTGGAAGAGATCTAAACCTCACTAATGAGAAAGTTTCTGTTGTTTCCTGTAGGCTGGAGATCAAGCATAGCAGAGATAGCTGTTGTGCAGTCATCTGCAAATCTGGCTTTCCTGTTGTTTCTTTGCAGTTGTATACTTACATGAGGAATAACAAGGGATCACTGAATTCTTACCTTTGACTCCCAAGCAGAGGTGCTGTGTGGAAGCATAAACACAGTGATACCACGGGAGCCATTTTTAAACGAGTCTAAGTTAAGCAGGAAAAAAGTTGTCCAGTCTATGAACATAATGATGTAGAAAAGAACAAATGTGAAAGCTTTTTAGGATCTGCAGAAAATTCCTGCCAAAACCAACAAAGTCGAATTTCACATGTATAGCAAGGCATCAGTTTGCAGTGAAATGGATTTAATTAACTTCTTCAAGCCTCACCAGCTCCCCTGGTCCCTCAACAAAACATTTGATCAAAAGGAAATCAATATTATAGGATGTTCATAGGAGGAACTGGATCACTAAGGGCACTGCAGTAATTTCTGACAGTCTGAACTGCCACGGGTTGTTCCTGTGGGAGATGAAGATACACATATGGAGGCCCTACCATAAGGGTGTGTGGTAATGCCATCCAAGAAAGTAGAGTATACATTCACAGAATAGCTTTGTTTGGAAGGAAACTTTAAGGTCATCTAGTCCAACCCCCTGCAGTGAGCAGGGACAACTTCAACTAGATGAAGTTGCTCAGAGTCCCAACCTGGCCTTGAATGTTTTCAGGGATGGGACACCTACCACCTACCTGTGTTCTCACCACCTTCACTGTAAAAATTTCTTTTTTACACCTAGTCTAAATCTACCCTCTCTTGTTCTAAAACCATTACCATTTTTCCTGTTGAAACAGACTCTACTAAATAGTCTGTCCCCATCTTTCTTATAATCCCTCTTTCATTATTAGAAAGCTACACTAAAGTTTCTCCAGAGTCTTCTTTCTCTGTTATGACCCCAACTCTGTCAGTCTGTCGTTGTAGGAGAGGTGCTCTAGCCCTCTGATCATTTTTGTGGCCCTCCTCTAGACCTGCTCCAATAGGTCCATGTCTTTCCTGTGCTGAGGACCCCAGAACTGTTTGCAGCACCCCAGGTGGGGTCTCACCAGAGTGGAGTAGAGGGCAGAATCCTCTCCCTCTCCCTGTTGGCCACGTTGCTTGTGATGCAGCCCAGGACACGTTTGGCTTTCTGGGCTGCAAGGGCACATTGCTGGCTCATGTCCAGCACCCCCAAGTCCTCCACCAGCACCCCCAAGTCTTTCTCACCAGGTTTGCTCTGAATCTGTTCATCTCCAGCCTGTATGGATGCTGGGAGCTGTCCAGGTCTGGGTACAGGACTTCATGAAGTTTCCATGGGCCCAGTTCTCAAGTTTGTCCAGGTCCCTCTGGATGATGACCCATTCCTCAGGTGTGTCAGCCTCACTGCTCAGGTTGCTGTCATCTGTGGATTTTCTGAGAGTGCCCTCAATATCACTGCTTTGACTGACCAGATCATTAATTTTTCTGTGTTTCAAGGTGTACATCATGAAGGAATAGCCAGTACAATTGAATTTTAAAATGTTGTAGTACCATCTATTGAAGGAAGTGAAGGTAATAGCTAGAATTAAAGTACATCTAATACTTAACTGTTTAAAAGTTTGGCACCGATTTTGACAACAGATATAAATAATATTTTGAAGTAGGTATATATAATAATCACTCTGTCAGTCTATCATGCTACATCTGTGCTGGTACTTTGGTAGGAGAATAAGAGTCTACCATATTCTCAGATTATTACGGATTGGTATAGGCCCTTTGCAGAGACAGTCTGAAGTCCACCTCATGTTCCTATCATCTTTAAATGTGTGGAATGAAAACTTATGACAAGAGTTTACAGGCAGCCGTCCAGTCAATCATCACAGACGTACATCATAGGACTGTGAAAACTGTGAATTTCAAGTTTTTTCCATGTGAAACTGACTTGGGCACTTTGGGCATGCAAGAATACAAATAAAATAAAATTCCATCACAGCCATCAAGTTAAAATCAGACTTAAGTTAAAAACAGACTGTTAAACATTTTCTGTTTAAAAAACCCAAACCCGCAACAGTGAGATATAGACCCAGTACTGTCTGAGCAAGCTCAAAGAGCTCTGTAGGTCTGGAGAGATCCAGAAAAATGAAAGATGTACTCTACAACTCTTCTACTTCAGAGAATGCCATATGAAAATATTCATGAATAGAGGCAAGTGGAACTATATATTAGAAGATTTAAAAAGCTCTTAACCAAGTCGGACTTCTTTGTGGTTCTTTGGTTGTTTTTCAAAACTTGCTGGAGAATTACATTAGAACATGCATGTGCCTGCTGGGCATTCACTTCCTGCAGGCATTTGAATAATTACACTTACTGGCATAGATATTGTGAAAATATGCTTGTTGTTGGCTAACAAGTGTTTGTGCCAAACGTGTGTATGGAAGTTAAACCAGAGTACAGGCACCTCTGCCTTATCTTTACAACCACAGACATGCTGTTGCTTCTTCATAATGCTTCAGTCCTCCTATGTTCAGAAGGTCCCTTTGTCACAGCAAGTGCAGTTTACCTCTTCCAGGGCACATCTGGCTATTCCCACACTTGTGTCGGAATGCATAGAATGTGATATGTAATCCCTCTCCTTCACTATATTGTAACCATTACCATTAATGAAGAACATTACTAACATCTCCTAGTAAAATATCCTGTGGTCACAGAGAAGGGATTACATCCCACAGGAATTTCTTTAACCAGCACCTCATTTAAAATATGCTACAACTGCACTGCAATAGGTAATTAGAATGAATTCAAGTTGATGAAGAGTTACTAGTTTTACATATATGATGAGATGCTTCAGGTTTGTTTCTTGTTGTCTTGTTTTTCTCTCTTTTATCTTTCAAATTCTGTAATCAACACCTTTTCTGCTCCCATGTCACTCCCCCATTTGCCACCAGAAACTAGACCAAGAATCATTTATCTTCCCTTGTCTCATGTGTTAAGTTGCAAGAGATGTAATTTCCAGTCAAAGCATTACACAGTTTCTTTACCAATGCAATTACTGTGTGGAAGATTTGTAATTTGCTGACGGTCTAAATGGCACAACAGTACCATTCTTGTGTTCTTTGCAGGTCATGTTTACAATATAGTGTGTTTTTTTTCTCATTTCAGAGAAGCCAATCTTCTCTTTATAACAGGAGAAGAAATGGTGATAAAATTCACTTTAGGTGTGCTTACATTTTGGTGACATTACAATTCTGTGTATGTCCTTGCACACAAGTAGCGAGAAAAATGAACATTTTACAGAAGGTCTTCACAAGCAAATGCTAACTCAAGTCAGATGGCTTCTGCAGAGTAAAACTGGGGTCAGAGCAGAAGAGGAGCTGATTTTCTTCTGTTCATTGGTTCCAGGTATCTCTTGAGCTGAGGGGTTATTGAATGAGGTTTGATAGGATCAGTTTCCTAAATATCACATGTTTATAAAGAGTCTCTTTCACGGTCCTGTCCCACTTCACTGAGCCTGTGTTTGGAAGCAGTGGTAGGAACTACTAGGACATTATGAGTTGAGCAAATAGGATACTAGATCTTCAACCCTGATTCAACTCCTTAAGCATCTGCCTAGGTTTTAAAGGTATGATGTGAACCTGTTGGTGAAGGGGCTTGAATAGGATTTGGTATCACATTCAGGTCTTCTCTTTGTTCAAGAAGAGAGAATGACTTGGTGTATTCTTGCAAGTTCCCAACAGGATGTTCTGCTGTCTTCTCAGCTTTGCAGTGGGTCTGGAGGAGTTGGGGAGAGAGAGAATAAATGAGGGAAACATTTGGGGTTATATGTGGTTTAGTGGTGATTATGCTGGTGCTGGGTTGACAGAATGATAATGCTTGAATGTCTCTTCAAACCTTGATGATTCTGTGACATTTTGGGAGAGAGAAAGTAATTCTTAACTTTACTGCCAAATCTGGTTCTCAGGTCATTCATTTAGTTGTTATGAATATGATGTAAGGATGGGTTTAGAAACCTAAATGCAGTCTCAGTCATTTAAGGAAAGTAATTTTAGGGGAAGCTGATGCTGCTTGAACATATGCTGGTGTTTGTTTTTGCATGCAAGTTTGTGACATGTGGCACTGTGCATCTGCTCACATGAAGTGAGCATTAGTCTCCTGTACACCTTGTTTTGGTGAGGTGAGTTTGAAGAAGCAGGGCTGGATAAGTGTGTGATTACAGACTGAGAGCTGAGACAACCCTGTCTCTGAAATGAAAAACCATGGCCGGGCTTTCTGAATTTTTACCATTCATTTTTGTACTTTGCCCCCAGTACATTCCACTTAAGCTCTGAATAGAAATGGGAATTAAGAGTTACACAATTCTCTGCTTCTTGTTTATTTTGGCAGGGCATACTTCTTTCAATCTGTTTCTTGCTTACATTACTCGCCATTGTATTTCATTACTCATTTTCCTTAGCGCTGAGAGTGACTATGATTTTTATCTGGGCTTGCATTTTTGTGAAGGCTTCAAACTGCTCATTGTTTCTAATTACTGACCATGTTATATACTTTATAGCTGTTGTGGCAGTGGAAAACATCCAAGTAAACTGCAGCATATACATTGTGGAGTTACAGGCTTACGGACTGGGTGCTTTCTGAACTGGTGTCAGTTTATCTTCTAAGTGGAGAGGCTGATTGCCACCCCTCTCAATGCCAGCCTCTGCTGATTCTTCTCATATAAATACTGCCTCTAGAATGGGCTTATGAGTCCATGGATTTTCTTTCAATGTAGCAGAGTTCATGAAGATTATATTTAAGACAAGTAAGGCTGAGATAAATTCTCATCCTTTATGCTACATTTGTAAATCTTGGATATACTGTATGAGACAGACTGGTCAGAGATAAAAACTGTTTAACTTGCTGATTTTCAGATTGAAACTTCCCACCTGTGCCCTCCAATTCAAATCTTTCGTGGAAAAATGTATTTTTCTGAGGATTCTTTTTTTCATCCTGA